>JAIPRL010000918.1:613-105772 GCA_025469235.1 Pemphigus obesinymphae | reverse complement strand
AATCGAAAAATGACCTCTCAAAAGTACCAACTAGATGCAATTTGCTACCGGAAACCGGGTATGAGTGTAAAGATCGGAGCACTCCTTCTGGTAGAAAAAGTGTTTACAGAAAAATAAAAAAAATAAACATCATTGTAAAACCATAAGCTTCCTCGCTACGCTCAGAATCTAAATATGTACCTACTAATAGTTAATATATCTAGATACATATAAGTACCTAATATTAACTCAGAAAATAAGTGACTTACTAGTTACTTTAAAAGAAATACCCAGTATTCCCATGAATACATAATTTTATATTACATTATCTGTAATATTGATTTTAATATAATTTATAAATAAATTGATCGATGAATCCTTTGGTGTTAAGTATAATGAGGACGCTGCCCACACGTGTGTTTTCCCTGACATAGCAAATCTACGCACCGTGATCTTACTATACAGTATACAGTTTATTTATAATTGAATCACTTATTTCAGAAACCCCTTAAGTCCACTTTTTCAATTTTTGAGATAATTAATTAAAACTGTTTAACAGCTCTAAAACGATTTCATCAAATTCCTAGAAATTACTAATAATACTCGACTACTCATTATTTCAAATATCAGTGTTCATTTAGCTAAATAATATATTAGGGGGTGGGAAAAAAATATTTTCTTATTTGCACATAAGGAGTTTCTGCAATAAAAACCTTACCATACCATGTGTTTTAATATTTTCATTTTTAGTCAATCAAATAATTTGTGTTAAGGTGTAGTTAATAAAAAAAAAACATGCATTTATGAAACAAACTCGGTATATTTTTAATCCAAAAAAATATATTTTAAATAAAATGTAGAAATGCTTGTTTTGTGTTTATTTTGGCGTTTAGGGGGTTTTTGAAATAAGTGATTCAATTAATATAAATGTAAATTTACCTATTATCAAAGTCTTAGAGCAAAACATAAACTGTGCTCTAACTTAGAGATTTTTTTATTATTCGTATTTTTAAACAAGTTATAAGTAGTTAAATAACTCATCTTTTTTTTTTTTTTTGAATGAATGAATGAATGAATATAACTAGTTTTAAAAATGAAATAAAAAAAAACCACGCTAAAGCATAGGTTATAGTTCTCCCCTACAAATTTGATAATAGGTAAATTGACTCTAATATTAATTATAAATAAACTGTAGTAAGAATTCAATAGGTATGTGCAGATTTGCTATGTTATGCGTAAGTCAGGGACAACAAACGTGAGTAGCGTCCTCATAAGAAAGGCAATATATTTTTTTAAATATTTTATATCAAAAATAATAATCATTATGATATATACATGTTTTATATTAGCTACTTAAATACTCGCAATTATAGTCATTATATATGATGTGGGGAGAATTGGATAAAAATATAAGTATATGTGCGTACCTAATGTTAATTTGTATAAATTACAAATTCACTATGTGTACGGTGTAGATATACTAAACACGATCTACAAGTATTTAAAATTTTCGAAAATGGATAGGTACCTACATAATGATTATATTGAAAGTCAATTTATTTTGAATTGATCCTCCCGGATACATACAATTCATCATATTTTAGTGTGTAATAAAATATATATTATTATTTATGTTTGTAAAATATGTAGGTACTTACAACAATATGTTAAATATGTAAAATTCATCGTCACTCGGTACCATTCCCAAAGTGAATAGAGCAAACAATAATCATATTATACGATATTCATGGAGGTACCAGCGCCAGCTATCTAAGAACTAAGTCTAAACTAAAAAACTAAGTTTACCAAAGAACATAATACCGCTGCTACAACTATCCAATTATAAATTCTTGATTTCCATAAGCATATCACTTATCAGTTATCAGGTAATAAAGAAAAAATATAATAAATAAAACTAAATATTTTTAAATAGGTACTGCGAATTTGTCAATAGACCATAAATAAAAATTGACCGAAGTAGTGAGTATAGGTATACGCCGTATATCCCCTTATACCCATTGCCGGATCTAGAGAATTTGTCGCCCGGGGCAAAAAATAATTGTTGCACCCCTTTTTAAATTTTAATAAGCAAAAAAAAAAAAGGTCATTCGTCAATTCCTATTAAAAATTAAGTGATCAATGGGATCAAAAACGGGACAAAAAGTTTAAATATTTTTACATTTTGCTTCCCATCATAACGGCGCCCGGGGCAAGTGCCCCGGTTCGCCCCCCCCTAGATTCGGCACTCACTGCTTATACCCTCCGACCACCACTAGATACATCCCTGTTTATAAAGCTCTATTAATATGTCCTTATTAGAAATATTATTTTCTTCTAAATAATTTTTTACACAGATGATTTCTTCTTTTGAAGGGATATTATTAATATATTAAGATCCTTAATATTAATAACATTAATATTAATAATATCCTTCATTAATTATTAATATAGGTACCTACTCTTTGATCATTCGAAAATCGCTCTTCCGAGAAAAATGCTGGGGGGGGGTAACGATCGGGTCTTGGGGGGCAATGCCTACGGGCCTGTATAAAAGATAAAACAGAATTATAATTAGGTACCAATTTTTAAGATTAATTTGAATATAGTTAGAATACCGTATGTTTAACTTTTAAATTTTCCGGTTTTAAAAACCAAAATTACCCCTTTTAGAAAAACGGGCAACATCATTGTTAAATCGACCTAAAAGCGGGATAAAACTGTATGCCTTTGAAGTCTGATTTAAGTTCTGAAAACTGTTTTGAATTCGCCAATTTGTCTTCTAGGGATTGATCGAGACATTTTTGAGAAGGGTTATTAATTATTGTTAAAAAAGGTCATTTTTATACATTGATTATATTTCAATTTTTAATAATAAAGAAAAATGCCTTGATCGATCCCTAGAGAAAAGGCCGATAAATTCAAATTTGTTTTCAGATTTTAAATCTGACTTTCTAAAGTTCCACAATTTTATCTCACTTATTGGTCTTTTAAGCGGAAATATTGTAATTACATAATAATATAAATAGGTACAATTTTCAAATGTACTTAAATATTTCCAAATTTTTAGATTTTAATTTTCATAATATTTCTTAAAAATTGCAGGTGTTACGATTTAGAACCACAAAATCTAAAATGTTTATAAAAAGCTCAAAATCTATAAAAAAAAAAATATTAAAAATGTTATCATTGTCAGGAAAATATTAAATTAAATAGGTACCTATTCTGTGTAAATTTCAAGATTTAATAATTATTATTTTTTAAATGACAAAAGTCTATTTGTACGGAATAGTGTTTTAACTTAATTTTTCGGTACCTACTTAGATATTATGTGTTTATTGAAAAATGACTTCTTCAAAGTACCACTGATCGAATTTTCTACTGAAAATGGGGTCACATGTACTAATTAGATTAAGTTTTTTGGTTTAAATGCGGTTTCCAGAAAAATAAAAAAGTAAATATCATAAAACCATTAGCTTCTTTGCTTTGCTCAGAGAATCTAAAACTAATTGTTTTTAGAATAATAGCACAAATTGTTACTTGATAGGTACCTAGTTTAAAATAAAAAAGAATCATGTATTACTATTATAAAGTAATAAATCAAAATCTAGAAATCGATTCACCCAAACTATCTATATACATTATACCTATTAATAATATGTGTATGAAGTATGAGAATGCTTTTTTATTGTAAATTTAACCAAACAATATCGTCGTTTATACTGCAACAGCACGTCTCATATTTTAAAGTCTTACAGGAGAAGCAAAAACCATTTTAACAAAACAATTTTTCTCATTTATTTATTTTTAACAACAATAGTTATCTCAAAAAATTTAACGTAGTGTTCATAGACATATAAATACCTATATAAAATATAATATAAATATAAGTATAATATAATATAATATAATATAAATATAATATATATATGTCTATAGTAGTGATCAATGAGATAATACGTTATGTTAAAACAGGTAGGTATATTAGTAGATTAGATATAAGTAGTGTTAACATTTTCATTATTTTTAAATAATTTCTTCAACATTTGTTTTCTTTTATTAATATTGACATAATAATCTAATTTTGTAAAATTTTGAGAAAGCAGTCTAGACGACGATATATGTAGAATCAGCTGTGGACTGGCTGGGGTGCTAGAATGCTACAGCACCCCTTTCCCCTGAATATTATTTAATGCAAAGTAGGCATAAAAAATTTGCACTAAATAATATTTAATATCCCATACTCTTATTCTTTCTCCAGACCGTGTCTGTGTAGAATGTATATATAGTATAATAATTGTATTACTTTAAAAAACAAAAAGCAATATGATAAATATGAAAATGTTGAATTTGAATGCAGTGGCAAATTATTTCTTTGAATAATATATTGAGTATATTATAAATCCAAATGACAAAAGTTATACACTTTTAACTGCGTATCCATTTTGTTTTTGTACATTCACATGAAGTTAATTTAATAAAACTTATATTATTAGTATTTTTCTTTTAGAAAAACTTATAAATGGACTTAAAAATAAAGAAACATTATAATAAAATAAAACGAAACTATAATGAATCTTTCTGACCATTTAGAATATTTTTATATTTTCAGGTTTTGCAAGTTTAAAATTACCACTTTTTATATATAATTACTATAATTCTAAAAATAGCCCGAAATTGGTGAAATTTTCAAGTATAGTTACTTATAATTTTTTAATATTTTCGGCACATATTCTTTTTTATATTATATTTTATTATAATACATATTTATTTTTTTATAATTTTTGTTAGTAAATCATTACTTATTACATTATTGGACATTTTTCTATCATTATTTGTCAGATATTTAAAAAATGCTACGAGATTTTAGTGTGATTTTGCTAGCAGACCATCAATGGCAGCTGTTCGACAGCTCTTAGTAATCATAATATCTCATTTTTCATCGACATTCATTGGTTCCCAAAGTCGCCTGATTTGTAGGTGTGTGATTTTCTCTTGTGGGGTCATCTTAAAAGCCAAAAATCTTACGGCACTCGCCCTATAACACTTCTCCAGTTGAAGACAAGAATCCAAGAAGAAATTGCTCAGATTCCTATGGTGATGTTACAGTCTTGCAAAACCTTTACGCATGATTCCAGGAATACATACAGAGGAACAAACACCATCTTACTCACATTATTTTCCAAAATTGAGATTTTAGTTTTTTGAACCTTTAGCGGCATATTATTTACTTAATGTTTTCCACAATAAAAACTGAAAATAATTTTTTTTAAATGTTTGGGAGTTATTTCGAATTTCCCTATTTCCCTGACCCACTCTGTATATCCAAATTAAAATTTAGATTATATTGTTTTACAGCATCTGATAATTTAATTAGAGTTTTGTTATATGCACATTCCAGAAAAGTGAATAACAAAAATACATTTACCATTTACTGTTTATAATATATTCCTGGTAAACCGTTCTAGCACCTATAGTACTGAATACAATTTGTGTGCACATCATAGAACTAATAGTTCAGAATATTAGATGGAGCAAACCTTTAATTATCTGTTGAAGACAATAAACAGAAACAGCATATTATGATGACAGACTTCTTATCAATATCTTAAAACATAGATACATAACACTAGATATGATTATTTTAAGTAGGTATCTAATAAAAAGCCATGTAACTCACATGTCTACATTCATAATATTAATTGATATATGAAAAAAAAAACAATACTATATTTAATAATTATGTGTATATTTATTTATATTTTTAAAATAAATTTAGGTAACATAATTTCATATACACAAAATGGATAATTATTATAACAATGGATTGATTTCTGATCATGATTATTTAAATAGTTTATTAAATTAAAACACAATTTATGTATATATTTATATATATCATAACAAGCAATAATATTTATGTAAAATCTAATTTAATAATAATTTTTAATATTTTGAAATAACATTTTCATACATGCAAAATATAGGACAATAACAACATTTAAAAACAATACTGTTTTTACAAGTGATCAGAAAATAAAACTCAAATCTATACTGATAATATCATGTTAAACCAAGTAAAATAAATTATTTTTAATATAATTGTAGTAGTTCTCTATTCATAAAATTTTTTAATTTGATCAATTATTGATTCTAAAACAATTTATAATATATTTACTAACATATAATACAATATTATTTTTTTCACTGCAAATTTTGCTTCACAAATTCACCTTTGATAAAGCACATTTTGTTTGGGTTTTTTGGACAATAACGCCTTGTATGTGCGTTCTCTCCAGTTGCATAGCAAAATGGACACTGATACCTTTAAAATAATAATTTTAATATTTAAAATTGACTCTCATCAGTTAATATAATAAAATAATATAATAAATTAATATTATAAGAATTAAAACATAATATTCAGCAATAATCATTATAATTAATCTGTCTTTTATCTGTGCTCTTAGGCAATATTAATATAATAATACATTTAATAACCTTACTATACATAATATAAAATATCTAGTTATTATCTGTTCACTCCAATATTTTCGTTATAATGAAGTATACTTAAAAAAAAGTTATAGATCTTTGTTCACAAAGTTATATTATTATAGAAATGTTATTACTACTTAATTACTTATTCAATTTTATAAGAAACTTGCCAAAATTTTTAATTTGGACACATTTTTTAAAATTTTCAATCCATTTAATTAAATTAGTGATTTTAAATAAAATATAACTTAGTATATAAGCAAGTACTTGATATTTCAATAATATCTAGATTTTAGAGTGATCAAGAATCATTATTATTAAATTGTTGGTTTTTCTCTTAATTTGAAATATTTTATACATTTTTATGTTTCTATGTTTTTCACACTGAAGAGTATGTTGTATTAATAGAAATAGTTGTATCATATATATTGAGCAGTTCAGAAAAAAAAAAAATCAAATAAACAGTTGCTTCTCTTCAGTGGTGCAAATTAAACCATCCAAGTATGTCATATCTTACAATTACCTGAAATTCTAGTATTACTCAAGCCATGCTGTGCTCAAAAGGGTCGAAACCAAATTGTTTCAAACATTTTTGCTATTATTAGTAATTAATTTATTGTTCAATATAAATATAAGTAGAAATAGGCTAAATTTAACCGAATGCTTAAAATTATAATGATAGACTCTGATCATACCGTTGGAGTATCGGGCATCTGACTCGACCGACAGGGTCCTTGAGAAAGTGCGACTTGTAGAACTCTGCAGTTTCACCATTGCTCTTACAAAATGCGCACTCACGCAGACATCCCATATCGGACTTGTGTTTGGATGGCCTGGATGATATGGGCGGAGGGCGTACCTGATGGCCACCATTGCCAATATTCTCTTGTTGCAAGCGGTTTAAGCGCAATAGAAATTCAGTCAGAGTATAGTAATTGGGTGAGACTGGTGGAGTATAGCTATTTCCTCCGCCACCAAATGTTGACATTAATGGGTTTGTCAATGAATTGGCATCTTGAATATATGATGCCGACGACGAACTGTATGGCAAATTGTTGATTGGAGCACCATAATTATTACGCAAGTAATGCAATGCAGACTCCACATTGGCAGTGTGCTGGCAGATAGATGCTGATGAACTCGGTGTGCTCATATCGTCCTCTGATAAGCAAAGTGTACAACGATTTTTATACAGATCGCTGACTCCAAATCCGAACATACTGCGGTCACTCATTCTATATCCTATAGAGATACACACATATAATAATTATAATTATTAGCAAGATATTTTGAAGTTCTCAAAAGAGTTGGAAGAGATGGTAGAGGCGGGTATTTAAATACATACATTAGAAAAATGTCAAAATTGTAGCCCTGTAAGTGTGCAGTCAGTATCGTACACGTGGTACAGTTTATATTCTCTAAATACACAGAACCTATTTACTATTTAATTCATACATATATTTACCCATTTATTTTATATTATTAAAAATTGAAAAAATACATGTTTTTGTTTTAGATTCTGAGAGATTTCAGTAAACAATTTTTCGATTAGAAGACTTGATCCAATTGCTTTACATTTGTTAATATTTATAATATTATTTTTCATTAAATGAGTGAGAAAAAACTAGATACCTATAAATGGGTTATTTCATCAAAATGTCAAATGTATTTAGAATATTGTATAATAATGTTCATATGAAGTACATACATACCATAAATCATACATTTTTTACAGTTGTATACACGGATTTCAGATTTCAAGCAGAATGAGAAATCTATTAGTTTTAAATTATGTTTATTTATTTTTTTTAGTAGTTTTGGGGTAAATAGCTTTTTTACTAAAAAGCCAGTAAATTTGTTCGGGTTGGTATTTCCCAAAGTACATTTATTTATTTATTAGCATAAAAGAAAACCATATTTTTAAACAGATTTTTTTTATAAATGGTAAAATAACAATATTTTGTCCAGAAGATTTGACCCATCATACATGCTTACTTGTCGTACTTATTCTACTAAACCCAACATAGCATCACAGAATATAGGTAGTAAATAGGGTACAAAATTTATAAAAGATTGATGTACCTAGGTATTTTAATTGTCTTAATGTATTTTAAATACATACCTACCTAATACATTTGAATAATTATGTAGGTACCTATCTGATTATCAAATATAATTTGATATTAATTTAATTAAATTCTGTATTTTTAATATAGTATATTATTATAAAAAAATGAAAAAATAAAGATGGAAATTTGGATTTATGCTAAAGGACATTTTTCAGACAAAAACTTTGAAATGCCAATAAACTAATCATATGTATGGGTAACACACTAGTTGCGATATTTCATAATTTATAACATTTTAGTTCTATTATTATTGTTATAGTAGGTTAAGTAAGCACTTAATTAAGTGTTTATTTAACCCATTATTATAGTGTTCCATTGTACCCATTTGGTTTTTTTTAAATTTTTTTCAGTGATTTATTTTAGCAAAAGTTTCCACAATCTTCAGATACACAACTACCAAAATCAACCTTTTTCTAATGGGAAAATTATTTTAAAACTGCTGTATCTACTAATAAATTAGAAGAAAAAGTTGATTATATTTTATAAAAACTGTAACGCAAAAAAATAAAGTTATATAATTTTTAGTTTCTATAGGTACTTATACTAATTATTTAAGTTTAAATAGGTCTACCATCCAGTTCTATACAATATATATGTTTTTTAAATATGTGTTATGATAACAATGATGTTTATTATTGCAACTTTTCAATCAGAATGAGCATTTACTAACCTATGGGTCGTTAAGAATTTTGTATGGGTCACCAATTTTTTTTTTTTATAGTTAAATGCGTAACTAGGGATAGTAAGAGGGTCTGAGTTTCCAAAAATCAATATTTTATATATGTACTTTACTTTACTTCTATTTTTAATTTTAGTTACAAAAAAAAATAGTTAAATTTGTTGGGTCGCATATACAAATAGGTTCAGAACAACTGTTCTAGAATCTTAATGATATTTTAGAGAGGTAATTTTTCAATTTTTTGTAAAGTATTAAAGAAAACTACGTTTTATACCTAATGTAAATACTTTATAAATATAAGGAAAATAAAAAAAACCAAATAGTTTTTTTTTTAATAACACACTGTATTTCAACTTTATTTTGAATAGTCTTCCATGGCTAATATAGTGATATATACCTTACAAAATTGATTTAAAGTGAGAAATAATTATTCTAAAAAAGTGAAATAAACACTAAAAAGTGATTATAATAAAAACGTCTAACTATCATTACTTATAATATACGAATATACCTATGTAAAAAAATAAGTACACTTGTATGTTCTTTTTTTGTACTTTTACTATCTTGGTATTGAAATTTTGGGTCACCTATAGTTTAAAAAAACTCGTTTAGATACATAAGGTAGAGATAAGTTTATTGTTCCTTTGATCCTCATATAACCAATATGACAATGTATTAGGTATTATTTTTAATTGTAAAGCAAAAATAAATCAATGTATTCAAAAAACGATTCTGAAAAAAGTTCTGGTATAAAAAAAAATAATAATAATAGGTTACTATGATAACTTTATTCATTATTTTGTTATTTTCCAGTATTTTTAAATTACTACTGTAAAAATGTAGTGTTCCTGTATGCAAATTACTTATATGAAAAATACATATAATAATATAACTAATATATTATTATATAATATATAAGATGAGGTCAATTTTCGATTTTCATGATTGTTTTCTACTAAGGAAACTTAAGAAAACTACCAAAAACAATGGAAAACTTGTTATAAATCGGAAAAAAATTAAACCATTGGACAGAATCGTTTTTCAAAGACCATGACTATTATATCTTTACTTTAAAATACAAAATAATAATACTATATATCTTATCACCAAAGAGATGACGGACCAACTTCCACCACCTGTATCTGGACAGCATTTTTATTTTTGTTAAGATACTGAAATAAAAATAGTTTATAATATTAGACTAGATAGGTTATTTTGAGATAAAACGGAAAAATAAGTGAGAACTGAGAAGTGATTAAAAAAGTACATGGGGAAAAAGTTATAAAAATTAATTTGGGCCGGCGTCTTTCAAGTGCAATAATCTTTTCTTTCAAATTTAAATAATAATAATACACTATTCTGTCTCAGAACTGAATTAAAGATAGATCAACTTCCACCATCTGTATCTGGACAACTTTTATTATTTATATCATTTAAGTAAATTGCCATGTAATTTAAATTTTAAGCAGTGATGAATACATTGGATTTAAAATCACGTGTTTGTTTGTTTGATTAAGTTAAGTAGGATTAGTTAGATAGCATTAATTTTGGATTAAAGAGCTCTTTTTATACAAAATTCGTTCTGCTTATACTTTAGAGAGGTCATTTTTTGATTTTCACATTATTCTTTATATATTTCAGGTTTCTAAACAATAAGTTTATACACATCTTATATCCTCGTGATGTTCATGGTTACAATATTGTTATTGTCAAATATCAAATTGTTATAAAATTACTTTTTTTGTTATGCCTAGGTATTAGCTAGTAGCTCAATATAGGTATTATTCGTTTTGTTAATACAATATATTTTTTTATTTTATTATATATTTACACACTTTTCGAGTAGAACTTTTTTTTATCGCAAATTATTAATTCTAGTTGGTAGGTACTTAAAAAACTCATTTTTCGATTTTCTATGTACATAGGTATCTAATTTTCAAGCGTAAATCAAAACTACAGAAAATTATAAATTATAGCACTATATTATAAAAATGTCAAATATCACATCAGTATTTATTTTAAGAAAATTTGAAATAATATAATGGCGGCGTTATTTGGAGGGGGTGGGGAGTGCGACGGCACCACCACTAACTTAAAAGTGGCTTTCAGAAATAAAAGAAACAATGCACTGTGATAACTATAATTGCACCGACGAAAAAACAAGTTGATGACCTCTTTTTTTTTTTTTTTTGGCTTATATACATTTTTAAAGAAGTATTTTCGTAGTATTGGATTGCGCGTTGCGTTGCCTATATGATGATTTGAAATTTTTACATTAAAAATGGACTGTATGAAAAATTGACCTGTTTCAAATGTTTGTATCCCCTAGCTACTATAAAAAAAATGTCTTTAAAATATTTATTTAAAACGGCTAGGTGAAATGTTAAATTTGGCCTGCCTAAAAGCTCGCACAACCGGAAAAAAAGGAAATGATGCTCCTGAACAATACACCAAAGTTCGTTTCCACTAGGTTTTTGAATGCAATGATCTTTGCTTTCAAATTAGAAATAATAATATTACTATCCTGTCCGATCTGTTTTTTCAGATCAGAAACAGTTATTATAGAAACAGTTTCACAATCTGTTTCTGAACGGTTTTATTTTTTTAATTGTATTTATTAGCACAGAGCATATAATACTTCTACTATACACAAGCAAGTACAATGTGAAATAAACGTGAATGGGTCTGTTGGATAATAAAAAATAATTACAAATGTGTTTTGTAAGTAGGTTACTATGCGATATATGTTACCTTGTTTGCGATTATTAGTCTTATATGGTGTGTACCAATTTTAAAATTGTAAAAATTATCCAAAATAGATAAAAATAATAATAACGAAATCATAGTTGGAGTCAGTGGCGTATTTATAATTTCGTAGCCCTGGTACACAACAAAATGTTGGTAGCCCCAAAATACATCTTTGAATATAAATAAGCAGAAAAAAAAGGTCATAAACTATTTTCTATATTTTGGTGTTAAGTTTCTTGTAGAATTATTTATAGATATAAATAAAAACCCAATTTCTACAAAATAATTTGTTTTTATTTAACAAATACATATTTCAAAAATAATGTTTTCATTTTTAGTGTTAAACAACTACTACTACTATGACTAACTAACTTCTACTAACTAACTACTAAATATTCAGTAGTTGTTTAACACCGAAGATGAAAACATTGTTTTCGAAATACGTATTTGTTAAATAAAAAATAAGTTTTTATTAATATCTAACTATTTTCTAAAAATTTATAATTAATACTCTTTCAAAACTTGTAAAATTTTTTTTTAAAAAAATGTCATAATTTTCAAGTTTCAACCCAAATTTAACATTTTTCCAACAGCAATGTAACAATGTGTAGCAGCTAATATTATTCAAAAGCTCTTTAAAATTTACTAACGTGATGTCCCCCCCCAAATTAACCACTGGTTAGTGTTGGATAGGTACTACATATTATTAATAATTATAATGCAGTTTGTTATTAAATTAAGTAGGCAGGTAGTTTGGATGTTTTTGTTACCTATCTATAGCTCTATTATTACAATACCAATAGTTTACCAGCAATGTAGCAATGTCATTATACAAGGTTTATTGCATTTTATTTTGTAAAATCATTAGGTAATGATTAGTTTTATTGACTGATTAGTAATATCAGTTTAATAACTAGATTAGATTAGATTAGAAAACAAGATACGTAAACGTTTTATAATCTATAATATAATTTCGACATTTAATAAAATTTATTGGTTTTTCCTAAACTAAACGTATTACTAACCCACCTATCTAATAGTTTATCTGGCGATTATCTGATATATTTGTGACAAATAGTGATTGGAAATAATTTGTCAATAGATGCAAATGCTAAATACTACAACAATATAGAGTATGTACTTATTCCTAGGTACTGTCAACTGTCAACTAATACCTGCAGTGTATTGGGCAGTATTGGATGATCTAAGTAGGTGTATCTCATCTCAGGGAGGCGCGTCAGGTACCTAACCTCTTTAAATTTCATTCGCCTTCTTGTTAAATACGGTAAAATGACAAAATCTCCCACAATTGTTTTAATTTTGACAAAACTCTATCGAATTTGTAAAAATTAAACATACCTATATCACACGAAAATTTGGTTACATAGGGGTGTATATATACACAATCAGGACTTAAAGTTGAAAAAAATTCCAGGGGGGACTTATGTTCCTATATAGTTTTATCAAGCGTTCTATATATCATAATAAATGTATTGTGTATATGTATATACGAAGTGATTTATTGAGCATGCTCACCCCACTTTTAACCCTGGATAATGAAAAAAATTTCAATTTTTTCATGTAAAATGTATAGCACTAATAATACTAAATTTTTTATGCAATTATTTTGATTAATTATTCAATATTTATAATAAATAGCGGTTGCCATTTCAGAAAACTAAAAAAATCACCCAGATAAAAAATGGTAGATATAATACGAGTATATATAAATTATTCCATAAAAATGTGCTTTCAATTGTACAAAAAAAAAAATTTCAAATTTACGCGTTGTATCTATATGGTTAAAAGTGGGATGATCACACTTAAAAAATCAAGCTGTATATGTAGGTACTATTTTATTTTCATTAGTATATGTTTTTTTAACATTACATAACAAAAATTCATAAAAATTTAACTTAAATAAAAATATATGATGTTATTATTATCTTAGTATACATATAGGTATCTATGTATTTTAAAGTAAAATTGGTACCTAAGTAAGTTTACATACTAGTGTGGGACCGGTTTAAGATTCTATTTTAGTCCGTGATTTTTATTAAATACATTTTATAAAACTAAAATAATATTTGATAAAAAAAAGTAAAAATTAAAAGATTTAATTTCTGAATTATATTTTGGTTATAACTTATAATTTGAGAGTTTCAGTGTACACTTTACACTTGAAAAATTGTTAAAGGGGATGTTTTTTAACCACCGTCAGAGGTAAGGGAACTGAATCCCCCTGTGTCCCCCCCATTTTAATCTCTGTGTACAGTATACACTTCAATTGAATAAGTCATATTTAATAATTTTTAATAATCAAAAATCAAGTAGGTACCTAATCAAGTAGGTACCTACCTAATTAATAATTTTATTTGCGAATTGCGAGTAAATACGATTCTACGGGGTTTTTGAGCCATTTTATCCAACATTTCTTCTATATCCACATAAATATTGTGATGGATGTTTAGCATTTGCATTACCAAACCATTTATAGATAAGGTGTACAAAATGAACATACCTATAGGAGCGCTTATTTATATTTACAATCACAAAAAATATAATACACGATTTACGGATAACACACTGATTACAAATACGGTCACGGTTCAAGTTTAAAAAAAAAAAGGCTCTGAGGGGCGATATATCAACCAGATCACCCGTAAATACACCACTGTAGCATGGCTTTAAAACATATTATTTTTACAAATCTCGGGGAGGGGATGTTTTTTTTATAACCCATTTTGTTCGTTTAAAAATGTGGGATAATTTTGTTTTAAATTCAATAAATGTAGCTATTGTCAAAATAGATTTTCAAAATAAATTCTTTCTCCTTGAAATAATATGTATAAACTCGTGTATGTGCACACTCGTTTTAAGGGATTCTATATACCTATTTCATTTTCGAGAAATATTAAATAAAATGGAAATCCAAAAATTAAAAAATAATCCAGTGTTAGTATGTACCTACCACTTTTTTATTGTTGTGTAATCGCAATATTTGTTAAAATAACGTATTTACATAAAATATTTATTATAAAATCTAAAGAAAATTGTTATGAAATGAATGTCGTTTCTGTATTTTTCTTAAAATTTAGTTCCTATAATAAAAATAATTAATACATTAATACATTATTATAATTAGGAAAAAAGTTAGTGTGTAGAAAAATTAACTCTTTAAAACTTCAAGAACATTTTTTTAAAATTAGTAAATTAAAAAAAACAAAACGAGATTAATCTAAATTAAAAGTAGGTAAATTTACTTTAAAATATTGTCTTCTCTTTATCCATTATCTAATCAATTTTATAATAGGTGTTTTAATTATAAAATCACTTTAAAGCCATGTACACATTGGCGAGTGACATACATAATACAATCAATCAATGTACATACAATCAATGTAACATATATACGAGTACCTAACTATACATATTTTAATATTTGAATTATTTTCGATCAACTATAAAATAAAATAATAATTATTTATTACTACAGAGTCTGAAAATCGTTAGTGCATCCCTTTTCACAGTCAAATAAATATATTACCAACTAAAAAAAAAACAGCATCTCCAACCAAAATAAAAACAATTTGAATTCAACACTAACAGGAATATAATATTAAACAGGTTATATATTTATGATTGTATTTTAATTGAATTAAGATGAATTAATTACTTAAGAGAGAATCGATTATTAAAATAGTTAAAAATATGATTTTAATTGGAAGATAATATTATATAATATAAGCAGAGCTATATTTAGCATTTTTAATACAAAGTAGTACATTATACATACTTTAATAGGTACCTACTTACTATATCCCTATCTAAGTATCATCACAGATTACATGAATACAATTTTCTTGTAATCTATAGTACCATCAAGAATCAAGAATTGAAATGTATTAATATTGTTATTAAGAAATAAAAATCTTAATTATGAGCATTAGGCATAGATGATAATTGATAAATAAATAATTATTTATAATGAAAATAAAAATTTCACTTATAAAGATTCATCAATTACACATTATACTGGTAAATAAATTTTATAGGTGAACAAACTTTAGTATCAGTTGTTGTGTACTGTGTAGGAATACTCAATACTCATTACTGTAGGTATTAGGTATATTATATAGTAAGTACTATAATATTATATATATTATTTACATATTATAGGTATGTACTAATAATAAAAAGTTTTGAAAATATCAATAATATTGATCATAATATTTTAAAACCCGTGAGTGTACCTATATTAAACTTTTATACCTAATAAGTAATATCATTGATTATATATAATATATGTAATCAATGGTAATATATAATACGTGTTCAACAGAAATGTAATATAACATAATTATAATAATAAAAATAATATAAAATAAGAAATGTAATACAAGGTTAAATTGAATTATAAAAATATAAAACTATTGACAAATTACTAAATTAGGTTATAAAAACTTTTATGAAAATTCTGTCCAAAAAAAATTTTACTTAGGTAATTGTGTATTTAATAATTATTAAAAATAAATTTTTTAAATTAAAATTTTGATGTGTAATAACATATTTTTGATTAAACAGCATAATAATAATTTATTAAATATATAATTTAATCATAGCACACATCACACTTTTCTAGCCAATAGGCAAATAGCAAATAGGTAGATACCATATTATAAGTTATTTTAATGACTAGGTAATGAGTTACCTATTCTGTAAAAGTCAATAGGTACCTATAATACATAGGTGTCTATTAGAAATATACCTAAAAGATACTTACTTCCTAACATTTTCAATAAAATATTAGGTAGGTATATAGATTTGTAATAATCTATTATATATTATGAAGTAATATTAAAAAAATTAACGTTTTGTTTAATGAATATTTCCGAAGTATAATAAAAATATTGATTTGACATAAATAACTATTGAGAATTATCAAGAATTAACGGAATTTTCGAGTGTTTTTCAATATACGAGTATTTTAGGCACAGCAAGGAGTGAAGGATCTCTAGTTGTACAAATGTTTATTATTTTTCATATTTCTGTGAATGATTATTCGACCATAACCCAATTGTTACCTACATCATGTGCACCTCCATATTTTCCTGTAACAAAAGTTATCATGATGGTACATCGAAGAGGTCCTTTTTGGAATAACACAAAGAAAAACCAAAACGAATTTCATGTATTTGTATATATTACACCGAAGTTATCGGCTCTCTGTTTTATCGAAAAAAATTTTGATCATTGTCTTTAAATTCAAAATATCCACTACCCGACCCGACAAACGAAATGCTTTCATAGTTCCATTCCTCTACTGATCGAATTTTTGGGGTTTCAAATTCAAAAATCGCATATAAATATACCTATCATATATGTATATATATAATATATATTGTACCTGTATATAATATTGTATTTATATAATTTAAACAAAAATTATCGACAAGAAAATAGGTATGGTTTGAAATGAGCTATTAACTCAAAAGTTAAGAACACCATTGATTATATATATCAATGGTAACACTATTTGTTAAAAAAAATCATAAAAATTATACCTATTAGGTATATGCTTTTCGTATGAAATTTCAATTGTTTTATAAAAACACGTAAAACGAAAAGTATGATAAGTTAAATGGTAGATACCTAAAACCGCGTATTTGACTTAGGTAACGATAACCTACCTGGTTTCATAAATTATGGGAGTTAAAATTTCGAAGTGTGGATCTTTAGTTTTTATAACTGGTGATTTTAGTCACTTATTTTAATATTATGATAATATTTACGAATTTAAATATCATAATTCATACGTGTAAAAATTGTGTTTTGTTTTGGTCTGTATTGACGTTTTTGGGGTAAAAATAAGTTTTATGAAAAACAATATAAAATCGACTAATATAACCAATAAAATATAAAACTATAGGTACCTATTACCTATCTACCCATGTAAAAATAGCCGGTAAATAATTTGTTGTTTACAAGTCGAATAGACATAAACATATGTACCTACCTACCTATATTATAGGTAATATAGCATATTATTATCAATCATATAATATGGTAGGGTAGTGTGTATACTGTGTATACTGAATACTTAAATATAAATGGGTATAGGTAATTTTAATTTCGAGCTTGTTCCGTTAGGTATATTGATTATAATTAACATTATTGCATCAGGAATTTCGATGGTATTTCAAAATATTTAAAAAAAAACCCGCTGGCCCATCTCAAACATATTAGGTAGGTACGTATAATTAATATAGGCATACCTGATGTACATGTTATATTAATTACGAATACCATAACACATTATCTACTCTATCACAGCCTATTATGATTATTATTATAACGGCTTACCTGTTTTTCGAAGAAGATATTATCAGGCTTGTTAAAGATGTTTTGACAATTTCGAAATTTCAATGAATCCAGTGAAATTCGTCGAACGGTGACTATTTATGCAATGAACTACTGAAGAAAGTTTAGACTCGTCTTCCGTTCAGGATTTGTAATGAAGAACACCACGTCCAATCTCAAACAGGTGGATTATGATTATCTAATACCTACCTACCCCTCTACCATATCGATCACAGATAAGCTCTGGCGTTCGTATATTAGTACCTAATCACTCTGTCCACGTGTGGTATACGAATCATTTATCAATCGACCCCAATCGGTATCGTTATGATTCATATATAATATAATATTTTGTATATAATCTGGCAAGGTAATTATCGTATAATAATCATAGCATATCACCGGCGTGTGGGACCTAACACGGTCGTTAATAAGATATAAAGATTACCCGATTACGATATCTATTTATAAACGTTACAAAGGATACGTCCGTTGCATATAACGTTCGGGTTTTCCGTAATAAAACGCAAGACGTTTTTACTCTTGCCACACCGTATATTATTATAATTTCCATGACAACATTTTTCAATTTATGTCATAGTAATAACATAAGAAATAAAAATTACAGTAAATATGGTGTGACGGTGTCCAAAAATTATGATTTACGATGCTTAATTAGTGGGCGCGCATGAAAAATGGGTAAATTAAATTAAAAATATGAACAATTGTGGCCTATGCCAACATATTATTATATGTATAGTCAGGGTAAGGCAAGGGGGACAAAAGGGGTAGTGTCCCGGTTTCCGCGATTCAAAAATATATTAAGGCCCCAGCAGTTTAAATATTTTAGGGCCTTGCGCAAATAGTAAATGACTATTTTTTTTTCTTTTACCCAGGGTCTTGTAAAACCTTGTGCTGCCACTGTTAATAGTTATATATTAGCATTGATTAGGTATATATTTATATAAATATAATAAATGATATTAGTTTAAAAAAAAGTAACTTGCCCTGCCTTGTCAAAATGTAAATAAGACAAATTTGGCTATATATAAATTGAAAATAATGATAAAAATTAAAATAGTGTTTTGTAATTTGGTGCGAGGTAGGCCATGTTTTTTTAACTCATACTTTATGTTTATTGCAGTTTAATTAATAGTTGATATATAAAAAAAATCATAAACCATATTTAACAGGTCAATTTCAGTTTTGATAATTTAATATGACAATACAATTAAATGGATATAGATGTATGGTATAATAATTATTAAAAATGTTATTAATTAAAAATATAAAATAGTATAATATAATATAATTTAATTTATATATAAACATTGTCAAAACTGAAAAAGTATCATATCAATGCATTAATCATTCATAAAAATCTGGATAATCTCTTAAACATAGGTGTGTTTATGAATAGAGACTAGAGCTTAATGAGGCATTAATTGCCAGATCAAGCAGCAGGTGTTTAAAAAAATATAGTTTTTGTTTTTATATACAAATATTTAAAATTTAATATAAAAGTTTGTTTTTGATAAATTTAAATAGCATTTTTTAACATAATATCATTGATTATATATAGTACTATATATAAAGTATATATATATAGTACTATATATAATCAATGATAATATGTATAAATACATATTGTGTTATTGAAAATTAATATTATGAAATATAATTTATTGTATACACATAGGTGTATGCACAGGTGCAGGAGGGTGTGCTTTCACTGCACCTGACTGGATTGACTGGCTGGTTGAGTTGCCAAAAATTGTATAGTATTAAAAATTTTTAATATAATAACTTATTTAAACAGTATATTTTAAAATTAAAATATAATAAATAAATTAGGTAAGTACTGATTATTATAAATATAATATTTAGATCAAATAGTAAAAAATAAAAATATTGGTCGATGGTCCATATACATTTTTGGACTGTAAATAAAATGGGTAAAAATTTTTAAACTCATAACTCTGCATACACTTAAGCATATACTTCTGTCTTCTATTAGTGTTAAAACAAAATTTTGATTTTAGTAATATATACATTCCAAAAATATGTTATATTTAATTTCATTAGATGCATATAAATTTAAGCTTTATTCACTTTTTATTTTTAATCTAATATTTGGTAAATTCATCTATGTTGGTTTATCTGATAGAAAATATTGCTTTCAGGTTAGTTTACCACTCATGAATGACGGAATAGGGAAAAAATATAGGGTATAACCTGTTAAAATTGTTAGGCACACCTATGCTTTTAACAATATAATAATAATTATAATTATTATCGATAAAAATGTATTTTAAAATGTAACATTAATTTTTAATGAATAAAATAATATGTTTTTATATAGTTGTTCTAACCAAACTTGAATTTCTTGAATTTGTGGTGTCTTTTGAATGTGAATGTGCTACAACAACAGATAAACATTGGACCCATTCTTCAGCATTTTTCCCACCTTTAGGTTTGAGAATAAGAGATTCTTCTCCAGTAAATATTTCGAAAGCTTTTGGTATGTTTCGAGCACCACGACTTACTTTTACACTACGAATCTGATGTATATCTATAGGAGTTCCTTCTTTGTCATTTTTCTGGAATCAAAAGTAAATAAAGAGTTAATTAAAATGCTTATAATCATACAAAAATAATAGTTATTTTTAATATGATTTAAGATAGAAGGTATATACTTCAACAACTATTTTATTATAAAACAAATAATAATTATTATTATTTATACATGGTATCCCAAAAGTAAGTTTCTTTTTAAAGTACCTAATTGTAAAAAATATAGGAGATGTCTATTAAAAAAAAAAACATTTATTATCGTGTTAAGCAACAATATAACTTACAATAGAATCAGAAAACAAAAATAAATACATAAGCGACTAATAATATAAATTATTTTTTTTTTAACTTGTCATATTACTTTTGACCAGTACTGGGCTGTAACATGTAGTTATAGTGTTCTGATTTGCTTTCAATAGATTAGTGTAGGTACATGGAAGAAACCTCTTCGTGGTGTACATAAAGTAATAGCAGAATTACTATTACTAAATTCTTCAAGTATGAGCAACGCAAATTAATGGAATCATATTGAATAACTAGTCGTAACCTAAAACACTCATAATATCTCAACCAATATCAAAGGAATATCATCCAATAAAGAAGACCTACTGGCACAACTATCAAGTATTATAATACAGATTTTGAAAAATTATTATTTTTAAAATAATGTCTTCTAATGAGATCTTGATGCGATACTCTTTCACGAGAAGCAAAATTTCTAAACCCTGTGTGGCAAGTCGACTTTATATTTTAATAATTAATAAAAGTTCTTTTTAAATACTTATATATGCTAAATTTTTTTACTATTACATTAAAAAGAAACTTACTTTTGAAGCATAATGTATTATATAAATATATTTTATAGTGCTGTGGTGAAGTTTTTTCACCTATAAGGCCAAACACATTTTAAGGCACCCACCACTAAAAAAAGGCTGTATTATGACTATTATGGGAAAAATAATTTTTTCTTAGGATTTTAAGTTAAAGATGTAACTATACTTAAATGTTTATTCTTTGAGAAAACTGGTTAATACTAACCAACCTCAAAATACTGAGAAGAGGTCTCTCAAAAATCACTTTATCACACCACTGATTGTAAATATATATAATATAATACAGTAGAACCTTGATTATCTATCTCCCGATTAACCATCAGGAGCAACTCCGAAACTTAGCTATTACTGCTTCAAAGAGTAAGAGACACAGCAGCCAAACAAACATGTGGTATATTAAAGAAAAACAATTTAACAGACTTTTTTAAACAACAATAATTGTATGAGTAAATTACCAATAAGTACCAATAAGTAATAGTAAATATAATAATAAATAATTTACTTCACTTTCTACCGTCTTTTCAATTATTCGTCAAGGTTCCAGTATTGTTAATGTGTACGGTTAATCGAGTATATATATATACACAGTGGCAGTGCTAAGTTTGGACAAACACCCCATTTAAATTTTGTGTTATCCCACCTGCTTTTAGACAAAATTTATAATTTTAATATAACTATAGTATTTTCATTATTATCATTAAAAAAGAACATCATTTTATTTACTACTTATTTATAATTATTAAGTACATTAGGATTTTAAGTGGAGCAACATTTCAATATATTAAAATAATTTAATAACTTAATTAATAAATAATTAAAAAAATTAAAAATTAATATTAATTTATTTTTTCTATGTAAGCAGCAACTTTTTGATTAGTAAGTTCAGTAAGAGTTTTGGAGTAAAGAGTAAAATTGGTATTAGTTGGTATTTTAAAGATTTTTTTACAGTAATTTCTTAAGTGCAATGAAACAAGTTTAGGAAGCCCACTCTGTGAGCGTGATAATTTTTCAGTTTCTAAATGTATTTTAAATGTTAAGCTATACTTCCATAAGCAATTTTTTTTAAACTTATTCTACTTCTGTATAGACAAACACAAACAAAATTAATACAAATTGTAAATATTGATATTGGTAACCACAGCAACAAATTGTAAGGATAAACAGATGTATAATATATGTTTAAATATAAAACGAATAATATCTATTTCCTCGGGAAACAAAACAAAAAATTCATAACTATGTACTATGTAACTAAGTACTAGTAACTATGAATAGGTGAATGGTTACAATGGGGATATAAGGTGTCTAGATTTGTGTTTAGAAACCTAAAACTACCTATTATAACGGAAATATTTTATAATAGTTTGATATATTGTTTTATTCAATACAATACTTTATAATATTTATTATTAATGAGCCCAAAAGAATAAAGTGAACACAACAAATAATAAAGTGTTTGGACTAATATGGTTTATTACAGTTTGAATGTTATTGCACTTAATATTTAGTTAAATAGGCTTAAGATTTTAAATATACATATATTTTTTTATACAAGTGTTAAATATTAATGTAATTTAAAAAATCCAGTTAGTGGAATTACTTTGCGCATCTGATAGATTACTAGTGTATATTGATTAATTTTGAATTTTAAAATATTGATAGATCATTTATTTTGATATTACTTATTACAATATATAACTTCAATTAATGTCAAAAAATAATGTTTGTATGCTGTGAAAATATATTTTTTTAATTTTATTTTTTAAGAGGAAATAACTGGTATTCTTTAAAATTAACTTCTTAAAGTATTCTCCTAATAATATTTGCTACCAAAAAATAGTTACATATTATGTTGTTCTAACCAAGAGATCCTACGCTCCACTCAAAATATAAAAGTAATATTTTTTAAATAAATTATTCAAATATGCATTATTATTAAAATAACTTTATAAAATAAACAATATAAACTTGATAACAGTTATAAGTACAATAAGCTTAATTGATTTAAATTTTATAAAACTTTTGATTGTATTAGATCAGTTTAATTTGATACATAAATAAGTTGCTATGAAAAACACAAAGGGTTAACCTCCCTACAAATACTTGCCCATAGAAAAAAATGTTTAAAATGGTTAAAACTTAAATATAGAAAATAGTTATTTGGAGGGAAACCTATATGAAAATACTTGCCGTATGTAAAGAAATTGACGTTTATAATTTTTAGAACCATCTCAGTGAAAATAGTAAATGTATATAAAATTTTAACTTACTGAGCCTTTATAAGAGAGATGTGCTCCAGACAGTGTGAAATATCGTGTTCTCCATCTTCTAAATAATCTCCACCTTCCTTTTTTTTCTTTTAACTGACCTTCAATTACTGGTTGGCTATCTTGCAAAAAACCAACTGCTCGTTCTGGATGATTACATAAAAAGCAACCCCAACCGCAAGAATTTACACTACAATGTTCGAATACATCAAAGTACCCACTATTACGAAGTTCATTTAAAATAGCATCCTGATCTTTTGCACATGGGAAAGCTGAAGTAACTAATGTCAGAAATGTTCTTGTTTCACATTTAAGAATATCCCAACAGTTCTTTAAGGCACTGACAGAAGGATGACGTGAACTGAGTGCTGATGATGATCTTGCTTGAAGGGCAAGAAACATAAGATGGATCCAAACGCGAGGATGCCGTGTGCGTACAACAAATAAAGCACGGTTATAAAGACAATGTTCACCTCTACCTTCACAAGCAAAATGAAGTTTAGCTGTTTTTTTTGCTCTCCTTTCTAAATAAACACAACAATCATTTTTTTTTTTGTTTTCATAGAATTATAATCAAAATTAATTATTTATCATTACAAACCTTCAATTGTACATTTTGCAGGAGGTGGAATTCTAACTGAAACTTTTTCCATATAAGCTTTAATTTTATCTAAATGTTTTTCACAGAAATGTTGCATTGTATCTCTCATTGGATATGGTTCAAATACACTTATTCTCTGAGTCATCATATAATATATAAAACAAAAACAATTCATTAGTGTGTAGAAATAAATCTAGTTTTATTAATTGATTTAATTAATTAATTATTTATTTATTGTTTACTGTTCAATTACTTGAGAAACACTTGAATTGATTATTGTAACACTAGTATTGTGACTTCGCCTTGGAGTAACAGTTGAGTAAATGCCTGAATTAATTCCTACAGGATCTGCATTTAGACTAGGACCACTTGATTGGATAGGCCCCTGTGATGTAAGACTTTGGTTTAATGGAGAACTTCCGGCAGTACTTAAAGGCCGAGAAACTGAATTTTGCACACGTCCAGTCAAAGTTTGACTAACTGAGTTAGCTAATGAATCTTTAGAGTTAGTACCGTATTGGAAGTTTGTGGTTATAACACTCCCAGTTCCTCTAAAATAATTAACTTACAATAATATAGTTCAACTAAGGAATGAAGTTATTGACTTAAAAAAACATACAAAGGTGTGGTAACTGTTACACCGCCACTTGATATTTTAGTTGTAGAAGGCTTGTTACGGTTTGATGTATTAGCTACACAAACTTGATTAGAACTTAGTTTAGTCATGCTTTTATGTAAACCTCCAACTGATCCAACTCTACTACCAGATGCTAAAAAAGTATTTAGTAAAACAAATTGTACATTATACACTTAAAAAAAATTAATAAGTAATAAATTAAATTTAGAAATATGTTAATTTAAGTTTATATATTGGGGGCCAAGTGTACAGTCTGCACTTGCATTTATTTGAACTTGACAGATTAATACAGATTGTAACAGCAACATATATTATCAAACACTTAGCCCTGTCTGATGTCTATATTATTAATCACCAGTTCATAGTGTAACATTGGCATACCACCCTTTATGTCATGAGGGTATGCAACTGTGAGATAGTACAGCTGATAATACCTTGTAACAACCAGTGGGACTTTTGTTACTATCAACAAACTATATGTACCATATGATAGTTGAAAGCTGATAGATGTTTTCCTAAGACCTCACACTCTGTGAATATTGTAGCCCACACAATTACAAATATAAATGTATTTGTGAGTTAAACAAATAAAAAAACATTCTATTTTTAAAAACATTTTGTTTGATCATTTCATTATATGAAATAAGATACATTTTAATATTTTCTCTTACCTGCATTTAAACGAGTCATACTACGATGTGCATTTGACGATTGCAGTCTTCCAGTACTTCGACTATCTGCCATTAATCTGGGCTTTGGTGTAATCACAATTTTATTTAAACAGTTTGCACTGTCCCTAAAATATGAATGTTTAAAAAATGTATTTTAAATGAAGATATAATTTATTTGTAAAAATAAACCTTGAATTTCTTCCATTATTATCTGTTTGAGTTGTTCTAGTAATATTTGAATTAGTTGGAGATTGATTTCCACCAACTTTAACTATTGTTACTCCACCAGATATCTGATTTACAAGAGAACTGAAAAAAAAAAATTATGGATGGTTAATGGATATTTTAAATTGAAATGTATAACTAAATGTTTACTTTGTGTTTCGACTAATTTGTAAAACTCCTTCCAAAATTTTATCAGTAAATAATATTGGATAACATGAACATAGAAATGTTGTTTCACGTACTAATAGACTTTGACTTCCTCTATCTACTTTAGGTAAATGCTCCATTATAAAATTCAATGCTTCTTGCGCTTTTGACTATGAAAAAAAAAAAAAAAAAAATTATATAATAGATAATTTCAATATCTTTAAGCAAAATATGATTATAAAACCTTATTTATTTTGCCAACAGCTGACAAAACTTGAACAGCAATACATAGAGCATTTGGATTACATTCTGTAGCTTTTCTTATTTTCGGAACATAATCGGATAAAAGTTGTGGTTGATTTTTTGCTAAATTGAGAAAAACTTGCAATGTGAAAATAACAGTTTGAGATGTACTTAAGTATTCACATAATTGCGGCAAACTAGCTTCTAATAACTACAAAATTTGAAATAATAAAGTTGTATATTTTTTTTGTAATAGTAGAATAAATTAATACTAACAGAAGGTTTATTGTTGGCTATAAGTGAGCAAAGCTGCAACAATGCCAACTTTTCAGTAAGTTCACATAACGGTAGTAAAGAAACTAAAGCCATCGCATGATCATGAATTGGATCTCTTGTTACTTCATAAATTTGAGGAAGAACTCGACATAATGGATAATTGCCTAATATATATAAAACATTAAATTGTTAACTAAACTAAATTTAGGTATATATCATTATATTGTATTTAACCTGAAATTATAGAATCTATTATCAGTTGTATATGATTTGATAGTAATGGAGAATTGTCAATTGCTGCCAATGATAGATATGATGCCATGTTTCTCGATAATACTTTATTTCCTTTATGTAAAAATTTCACAGCCACCGGTAATACTCTTTTCATAACTTCTTTTTTGCTATAATTCTAAAACAAATATAATAAATTAATATAATTAAAATTATACTTATATATTTCTGTAATTTTTCACATTATGTAATAATATTATAAAAACTCAATACATGCAACTATGTATATTCACAAAAATTATTATATTATTAGAATAATATTTATCTTGGGTTTATTAAATATATCAAATCCCATATTATTACAATATTTTTGAATAAACTGCATCTTCCCATCTGAAGAATTCTGTAACTAACTAGTTTTAGATTTTACATATATCTTTATTTTGTAACACTTTATTGACAACTAGGTATAATATTTAAGATACTTCTACATTAGATACTATATTGAATATTTAAATAAACTAAAAAGTAAAATTAAATAAAAATATGGATGGATATTTTTGAGTCGTCATTAATTAAAACATTTCAATTATTTTCATCTTTTTTTAATATTAATTGATATAATCATTGGATTTATTTAAGAATAACAATTTGTTTTAAAAAAATATTTGTTGTTAAATGAAAAAATTTTAAATCAGCTAAAAATACTTAAAAATTATTGTTATAAAAATAATAAACTAATAGTTTAATAATTATTAGTAGAATTGACTCATTCGTATTTTATACTAACGAGAAACATGCAAGATATTATGTCTGATGATATTTTAGCATGAGGTGGATCTTCTTCCTTCTGTGACGGTTTAAGATTATGATTAAGGCACGATTCCAGTAATGTAACCAAAGCTTCTGCATGTTGTTCCATTGACCCGGTTTCTCTAAAAATTAAAAATTTTATTCAAATTAATAATACTATAATTGTTTACCTTATTTAATAATAATATAATACTTATATTGTAATTAAAAATCTGAGGCCCTCAAAGTAAATATAGATAATAATAATATACAGTAATAGGACAACGACCGATAGACATGTCCCTCCCTGGAGAATTTCAAAAACCATGTAAAACAAGATTTTTGTGAAAAATATGAGTAATTTATTTTTGAAAATATTATGTGATTAGATTCACTATTGTCACCATTATGTGGACTTTATAAATATATTTCTTGTATTGTTCCTTATCTGAATTTATAAAATAATTTATTAGAATTTCAAATTGATTTGGGGATGACATTTTATCAAACTATATGGACACAGCCTCTGGGAAATGTAAACATGTAACATAGAATTAAAAATGAAATAATTTAAATCTATATTAATGTTTTTCTAAACAATTGAAATGCAAAAATGAAATAAAAATTTTATATTAAAACTAAATTTTAAGTACAAGTCAAATTTTAAATTTTTTTCAACTAAATGATTCTTTGAAAGGATCAAATCTGTAAATATAGAATTTTATATGTATCCATGGGTGCCACGAGTTCAGGGGAAGGACATGACACCCAAGAGAATTACTTGATAATGGAATATTGTCAAAACCGGTAATCAGAATAATCTCCAAAAATGAGTTGGAATAATAATCCCCAAATTTTCGAAGTGACTATAACATCATCAATTTTGGGTTTAGGATATTATTTAGGTATCAAAATTAATTTTAAAAAGGTATCTATCTGAATCGGGTATCAAAAATTAATTGATATTTAAATTTTTAACTCTTTTGGTGTCTGTGTATTGCGTTTTTTTCAATAGCTATTTTTGACATTGGATTATATGAAAAGGTAAATATTTTTAAATTAATTTCGATGTATCAACTACAATCCTAAACACAATATTAACTGAATTAACTGTTATTTACAGATTTTTGAAATGTAAAGCTGCTATAACTCAATTTCAATTTTGAATTTATGAACATGGTTAAGAGGACGCCACATACTCGGTTAGGTTTTTATAGACAAATTTTATAAAATTTTGAGAAAACTAAAAATCAAACAAATTAAAAATATTTAAATATATTTTAAAAAATATTTAAATATATTTTAAAATAGTCCTGCAGTACCATTTTAAATTGTCGTGTAATCAAAATATTTGTCAAAAAACATATTTACGCATTTTTCATTTTTATCAACTTGAGAATATTGTGGAAAGACGAAATAAAATATAAAATATACAAAACAAAATGTTTTAGTAATATGCATTTTTACATGTTTTATAAGCTGTTAAAAAAAAGGGGAAAAAAAAAAGATATTTTAACAACTCATAAAATGTGCAAAAATGCATACCTAAAAAATTGGTTCTATCAGTCACTAGATAATGTTGGTTGTTAGCTATAAATTGTTTTTTATTTTGTATTTCTAACATGTTTGTAAGTTGATAAAAATGACAAATGCAAATATAAGTTTTCCATTGAAAATTGTAGGTGTGACATTCTCTTAATACACCAAAATTAATTAAAAAAATAATTACCTATTTATATACTGAAATATACTTAATAATGCAATTGTAAGTTATTTACTGTGGAATAGTGGGAATTGATTCTCCTACTTGAGCATATACAAAATTTATATATATTTTTATTATTATTTTTTCATATTTATATATTATACAGTGTAGAGTAAGTCACGTTTACAAAGAAAAAAGGTGTACAAATGGCGGTAGTTTATCTATCGTTTCTTTCAATCCAATATTATACTATTATTAAAAGGCTTTTCATATACATACCATTGTTGGTTTTAACAGAAATGATTAAAATATTAAAATTTTATTTTTATTAAAAAAATGTAACATATTATTTTACAAAGTTTATTTCTTTGTTGCCATAACGTTACTACCCAACATGGATTATAAGTATGCCTTAGTAGCATCAAGATTTCTCGGGGAAAGTGTAGGATTTCTTTTTGGGACAGTATGGGATTCTGTCCTGATAGAATTCGTTCCAAGGAATCCTATTTGGACACCACCAGAAATCAAATGGAAGCCAATAAAAATTATAAAAATTAAAAATAAGTCATAGATGAGATCACATTTCGTTAGAATGTCCTTATTGTGGGATGTGATAGAAAATCTGCAACAAATTTCCTTCTCGGAATTAGGGATTGAACTTGCAGATCTCTTGACTTATACCCACTATATCACTATATTGATGAATATATAGTAAGTTTTACTTGTATATAACCACTTCAATTATTAATTTTTGCTTATGAACTTTTTTCAGAGCAATTTATTGACAATATGTACAATTTTTATTGGAACCCCTTTATACTGAAAATGTCACACTAGGGGGGCTTAGTCCTCCATAATAACGTTTATGCTTCTAAATGCTTATATCTCCCATTCAAAATAATATTAAAACATACATCATCCTTATTTTTTTTTTTATACAAATAAAAATATAAACATATTGTTGATATACCTCCTCGACATTTTTTTTTACACTATTTTACATCGACCTATTTTCCTTCCTAAATCTTCATACTGTGGCTCATAAGTTTTATTTTTCTATAATTCCCACATTCCTATACATCTCTACCCTTAAGTATTGGTATTACAAAACTCATCCTCCACGTTTTTGAAAATTTTCAACACAAGAACTTTATCAACCATCCTATACCTACCTAAACTCTCTAATATTTTCCATACTTCTGGTACTTTATCTTGCCCTACTACTTTCTTATTTTTTGTTTTTCAAGCACATTCCACATTTCTTTTTTTTTATGTTATTTTATCCAAGTGTGGAGACAGACACAATCTTGCATAGCCCGGAGTACTTCGTCCATCATGCCAACAACGTTAGATCGTCCAAAATCATAAAATTCCATGAACATTTTATATGCTATTGAACAAGCTAACCCATGAATGATAATGGCCAATCAACAACAGTTATAAATTTTGGTTACAATTATTAAATTAATTAATAACTAATTATAAATAATTTAAATTTTTAAACATAAAGCAATAGGTATTCATTATTATTGAAAAAGTAGCTACCATGACTGTAGGTGTTCAGCTATATAACTCAAAAATTAATAACATAATATTATTTTTAACATAAACGTAATTAATATCTAATATTTAGTATTTCAGTATTTTTAAATATATAATAGGTATCTTTTTTATATTTTGAAATTTTAGATCATGTTTTAAAACTATTTTTTAATAATTGACAGAAAAACCATGAAATTACTATTATTATTATTATTTTATTTACTTATATATTTTAATTATTTAGGGGCAGTGTGCCCAATTACAATATATAAACCAATATAAACTAATACTAAATATTTAGGAAAAAAAAAAATTGCATTTTTTTTACATTTAAAGGTAATTTTTTGTAATTTTAGGTCATATTTTTAACTATTTTTCAATAATCGATAAAAAAATCACAAGTTTACTATAATAATTATTATTTTATATAATATTAATTTTTTCACTTATAATTTAACATTTGTACATACATTTTAGTTTTAAAAATGTACATTACACCATGAAAAGTTTGAGAAAAACTGCAAATAAGAAATATAATACATATACTTAATACAATATATAATTTAAGTAATTTAAAGAATTTAATTTTAAAGGTATTTTTTTAATGTTTTTACATTATAAATTAAATTGTAGGGCATTGATATCTGGGGATAATAGTATTTTTTATCACACAATTGATACCTATATTTACCTTTTATATATGCATTGCCTCATAATAATTAAGTACATATATGTTTGTATTCATTAGATTGTTTAATAAATGTAATAATCAATATATATATATATATATATATATAGACTGTTGATTGTACATTATACATTTATTAAATGTTCTAAGGAATACAAGGTTTTGGTTTATATTTTAAACAATATATACCGTTTAATTAAATAATGTAATAAATGTTCAATATACTAGCAATTAATATTTCATTTATACATTAAGTATTTTCTGTTTATCCATTTTAATGCACTATGGAATGGTTTTTTTTTTATGTTATTACTTGGGCGTTTGTAAATAAATATTTTTAAATCATTACCTGATTGCAGTAGTAACCCTTGTGATGCAAATTTCAACAACACTTTGATCATTGTCATTGTTGACATAATCTGGCAGGCTTGTAATTTCACAAATTATATTAATGACTTCAGATAAATCATTTACAATAGCTTCATCAGAAACAGTAAATAAATCACCAGCCTGAAAATTTAAATTTTTTCATAATTATAAGAATTTAAAAAAAAAAAAAAATGATCTTCCTATAAATAAAATTATACCTTGGATAAATCTTTGTAGTTCAATACTTGTGTAAACAGTTCATGCATTTCTTGTAATTTTAAGTACAGCTACAGTTTCAAAATGCTACAAAAGGAACAATATACTAACAAAAATTGCATACATCTTTGAAACATTAATAATTCTCTAATTTTAAGTGGAATAAATAGCAAAGAAACTACATTATTCAGAACTGTAACTAAGATATGTGAAACAGGGGATAGTAAAATCCGTCATTAGTTGCATTTTGTTTCATAATACTATTGGTCCTTAAAATGGTAAAAATGACTATTGTAATTTTTGAAAATTGTATAAATGCTTTAAGATAATAAATTTAAGAAGACGTTACTCTCATTTATTGACTTCATCTATCTAACAGACAATATAGCAAAATCATGCTACACAGGAATTAAACCATGGCATTTTATTTACATTTTGAATTTAAACACATATTATCAAATTTAAAGAAGAGAAAAGTATCTATGTTTTCATATGTATCCTAACAAAATATGTTAGTGGTTTTGAAAATTTTAAAGAAAGAAATAAGTACCTACTTTTAAAATGTTAACCTAAATACTCAGAATCTAAAAATCACATGTAATATAGATACTTGGTTATAGTCACTAGTCATGTGATTAGTTTTGAGTAGCTATTGACTTTTGATTCAACGTAAAATATTATGTTTATTTTGGTATATTTATATTGATTCAATGTATTTAGATGAAATACTTATAATTTATTAGTTTATACTGACAATGTAAGTACTGTGCTCATATCATGACTAATGCCTGGTTAAAATACATTGAATAATGCTATACCATACTAAACACACAATATTTTTTAATTATAAATATAACATTTACATTTGTTTTTGAACCATAACAGACTACAGCATATAAAGTGATAATAAGAGTACCTATATACAATTATGGGGTCATTTAATTTTAGTTACAGTACTAATATAATTTTTAGGGGTACGTTGATAAATGAACCAATATTCAATATCAATTATTTTTCAAAATACATGTTGGGTGTTTTTAATATTGATTCATGGTTTTAGCCAAAATTGTTGGGTTTTCTTTAATAAATTGGTTAGATTATATATAATTATTGATAAAAACTATCATCGACCAGCCTCTAATTAATTTACAGCTTAAAAGTATGTATTACATAGATTCATAGGCAATACTACAATGTACTTAGGGTGTATTGAGTTATACCTTAACAATTTTTAAGGGATCCAATCCCTGATGTTAATATTCGTTGAAAGAATCTTTCAAATCAAGTTAAATTTTCTAAACCAAATGGAATCTAAAAGAGAATGATAAAATAAACAAAATAATAATATTTTATAACATTTATATTGGGAGCACAGCAATTTGTATTGTTTTCACTGTTTAGGTATTTTATTACCTATATGTAACTTAATATCTAAGAAATATTAAATTTTAATAAAATAGAATAATATTTGAAATCATACAGTTCCAAGATTAAATTTATGTTAATAGTACCTAAATTAAAATTAATATTTTTTTTTTATTTATTAACTATTAATTATACAGTAGGTACCTATATTTTATTATGCATTAAAATATTTTGAATTATTGTAATTTATTGCGGGGTCCAGAATTCTTCCATGTCCAATAATTTTATCTGGTATTTTATATATAATGATTAGAGTCTGGATTTGTATGTCAACGATTTGTTTAGTAGAGAAGAGAATGCATAGAAAAAGCTTATTGTTCATATAAATGCATATTTTATGGATAACGGTATTTGAATCAAAACGTAATTGTATAGGTAACTCGAATTTTAACCAAAAATTAATTTCAGTTTTCAATATTAGTCAAAAAAATAGCATGCAATAATTTATTTACTATTTGTTTTTTTTTTTCTGTAATATTCTATAGCTATAATATCAAAGTATTTATCTATTTCATAAAATAGTATGAATAGTAAAAAAATTTGATACATTATTTTATGACATAAAAATTTTTATTTTTTGCTGGGTGTTTTGATTTGAATGTAAGAAATATGGATGAAGTTTAAACATTTTTTTTTTGCATATAAATATAGTTTTTTTTACAATAGCATATTTTTGTATATTTTTTTGAATTTTAAGATTTTTAAAAGCATGCAATTTTGGACTTAAATAACGAACATAAAGCAAAAAGATTTTCAATAGAGTAGGTACTTCACAGTAATATTTTTTAAAAGTTGAATGGACAGATAACTGAATAAGATATTGGAAATCAACAAAAACAATTGAAGTGTAACAGTGCAAGTTATTGAGAAAAAACTTTAAGGTCTTAATTCTATACCAATATAAATGTAATGTTTTTATGTAATTATTTATAATCACAGTATAATTTTATTCTTTGATAGTTTTGATTATTAACTTAGTGTTAACAAGTAAATTTATCATAGAATTATTTAAAATTGATATAATCACAATATCTACTATGCTTGGTTTAATAAGAATCATTTATGAATACTAGATAAAGCAACATGCATAAGCAATAAAGCAATTACTATTCTTATGAAACATATATTAATTATTAAGTATTTGTTTTAAATCAATGACTGAACAATATGTTAAAACCAAATATAATTTTATGTAATCATTTGATTTGATTACAATTTACCTATAAATAAAATATTAAAATTGCTTAAATCACCAATAACGGAATTGCAATCATTACTATTAAATTAGTGTTTATAGCTGTAATATTATGTACACAACTTGGAGAGAAAACTAAATGAGAAAAATGAAAATAAAGTGTACAATCACCGTTAAAATAAAATTTAATGTTTTAATGCATTGTAAATGTAATAAATAAGTAATGAATAAGAAGAGTAATATAAAATGATCTAATATTATGAATTATGATGTTAAGAATTTAAACTTTTAAAATATCAAAGTTTTGTTCAATGTATGAAAAATAGCATAAAAAACATTAAATTAGTGATAACGGAAACTCCACGTTATGATATTGATAGTAGTACAGTGAACCCAGGTAAACAAACCATAAACTATTTTTTTAATTTGTTTTCATTTATTTTCTAATTATTGTTTATTTTGAATTATGGGAAATCAAATCATAGTTAGTATACTATAATAATATATTTAAGTAATTGGAAATAGATTTTTTTTAAACAGATCTAAAATAAATAATAGGTACAAGGAAATCAAGAATTTTTTTTTTATAAATTTGACCTCATTCTGATATATTTTAATGTTGGTCACTCTATATTACAGAACCACTATTTAATTTTACAAAATACATTATCGTAAACAAATAATAGGTACGGCTGTACATCGTCTATCGTCATGTATTAAATGGATGTTTTTATTTGGTTTTAACTTTATGTTAATTGAGTTAAAAATATTATTGTCAATTATTGATGTTAATGTTATTATTTAATTTATGAAAAGTTCATTACACCATTTGTATAATGAAATCATAATTGTCTTATAGGAATGTTGAAAATAAGTTTAAGGCGTTAGTAATTTATCTGATTTCTAAATATGGCGTAAGTTTATCATAATTACATATATATTTTTTATATTTTTGTTATTTGTTATGTTTTTAATACATCTTTGGTGTTCAATACATAATAGTGTTGACAGCGCGTCAGAAGATTCATCTGCCGATTCTGTAAAAATAGTCGATAACATTCGATTAGATAAGAAGAAGAAGAAAAAGAAGCATAAGCATAAAAGTGAACGGTGAGTTTAGTATTGAAATATTTGTCATACCTATACATAAAATTACATTTATTGAATGTTGAACGCAAACAATTGTACTATGAACCTACCTATTTTGTTTGTACATATTGATTATTGGTATATTTAACCACATGGTACCTATACAATATGCATAGTATTCTTTGATTAGGTACATTATTTTGTATAAGGTACCTATACAGTAATATCTATATGTAGACAAGGATATTATATATGTAATTTCCAACCGTTATTATACTAAACAATTTAATTTAGTAAAATATATAGAAATGAACTTAAAGTAAAGCATTTTATAATATGTAAAATTTAAAATTAATTAAAATTATTATTTACATTTTTTTAGAAAACATAAGAAAACAAAAAAAGAAAATGGTGAATCTAAATTAAAGGATAAGAAAAAATCTAATGGTGACCATGTTCAGAATGGGAAACAAAAACGGCCACCATCTCCATTATCATCGGAGACGAGTAAAAAGAAAAAGGTTGAAGCCCTAATAATAACTGAAATTAATTTGGACGAAGAAGAAATGAATTTAGAAGAATTAATTAAACAGAAGGTACATTATACTTATAAATATGTGTATATTTTAATACCGTGTCTAGAGACACGTACGGCCAAGTTTTCTTTAATTCTTTTATGTTTATATTATTAATGTATAGTGTACTTTGTTTAGTGCATATGCATGTGTAGAAAAATGCATTACTGTATGCTGTACATGTATATGAATCGTATGAACTACGAATATGCTTCAATAATAGACAGAAGACAGTAGAATTCTTTGAGCATTGGTACTTGTATAATTGATTTGTATCATTTATATTTATTTCATACTAAAATTTAATTTTTTTAAATATTTGTGAGTGTGGGACAAAAGGGGGACACAATTTTTAAAAGTGGGATAATCCCTTCTCTAATGTGTTATACCTATAATTTTTTATTCAATAATAAAATATTAAATAATATCTTTGTGAAAATTAATTATGATATAATTCTACTCTTGTTTTTCATACTTATTAAAGTGCCTCATAAATTATTGAAAATTACTTTTATCATTTAATATTTATACCTACCTTATTATGCATATTTTTTAATATAAAAACTGCTAAATTTAAAAAATAATATTGCTAATGTACCTACTACAAATTTGTATTTTTACATGCATATGCACTGACACATTGACGAATATTTGTTTACTAAAAGAAAATACAGACGTCCGATCTCTAGATACAGCAATATTTAAATATAGATATCTACCTATACGGGTATGTAAAAATAAAAAAAAGTAATTTTCCAATGAAAATAAACAAGGATAAAAATATTTTAACAAAAATATAATTTATGCAATTTTTGGTAGGTATTTGATATGCCATTTATGAATTAATAATACAATTTTTATTTATCATCACAAATGCAATACTTTTTTCTTAAAATATTTCTGCTTCCTATCATGAAAACTGAATATTTCTTTGTGGGACCTATTTTAATTGAATTTCTTCTCGAATACAATTTTTTTATTCCTGAATTATCAGTTGAGTGCAATTGACCGGGTTTTAAAGGTATTTATGTAGATAAAAATCTAAAATTGATAAATCTGACATTATTGAAGGCCATGAAATGTCACTGCATCTTGAGATCGCCCCAGTTAATGATCAAATTGTCCAAGAAAATGGTGCCACATTCATATATCACAAAAATTTTTAAAAAACTCTGTTATATATCAAGAAATTAACAAAATTTCATGGCCATCAAGATTTTTAAATTTGTTCATTTATAATTTTTTTTTTGTGGGGTTTATATTGAGAGCCTAATAATTGTAATACTTGATAAGAAAGTATTCAAAAATTGTACAAAAGTATTCAAGAAAAAAATCTGTAACATTCTAGTTGAGATACACACAAATATATAAAAGTTCTACAAAAATGCTGTCAGATAAGATGATTTACACTACTGTTTTCCATAACATAATATATTATAGTATAAAAATTTAACAAATTTAATTTATGTTAATTTCAATTATATGAGTAAATTAAATTAATTATTTAAAGAGATCATTTATTATTAGAGATTATTTTGCACTCCGTTTTACCTAATTCAATTTTCTATTGGAAGTTTTGGAAAGTGAATTAGTACAAGATTTGAAAATTATTAAAATTCAAAACCACTGATTAAAACTATTAATTTAATAGATTTAAACAATTTATTATATCCTACTATGATTTCAGTTACATTTAATAGATGCTAATTATTCAAATTACTTAGTTTAAAATTTTGGATTTTCTATAAAATAAATAAAGTATAATCTTAGTTACATTTAATAGATTATTAAATTAAGTAAATATAGGTAATTATTAGTTATTTAATTTTTAGTTGAAAGGAATTGGAAATAATAATTTAATAGAAGAATTATATATTTAATGTACCTACCTATAATAGATTTAATCGATTCAACACGGGGAGAAAACAATATCTATAACAAATTTTTATTAAATAATACCCCAAATTTGTATTAAAAAAAAATATGTATTCTCTAACCATTTCATGATAATGAAATATTAACTTAAACTATAATTATACACATAAGTTGTTTTAATTATCCTAGTTGACCCTTTTTTTGTAAACTTCAAGGATAAAATACAAAATGTAGCTATATTTTTTTTCAGATTAAATCGGACTATTTTGTACGTTATTTTTATTTTATTTCGTCTAAAAATATTAAATAATATAGTATCTACTTGTTATAAATAATTAAATTTAATATTAGCAATAATCAAAGAATTTATGTTTTAGTAGTTATATAAATATATACAGTGTGTTTGAGATAACTAAAAATACTATGTCTCCTCAAGTTTTTTCCAATTGTGTTTTTGTCTGTATAATAAAAGACATTAGAAATATAATTTTGTAAATTTTGGTACATACAAATTTGTGCATGTGCAGTGCAACTTTTGTTTTTTAAAATGGGAACTCCCATTTTTGATACCAGATTCAAGTAGGACAAATATTTTAAGTAATTTTGATGCACATAAAAATTAACTAAACTAGGGTTTTAATCCCAAAATGTACATTGTATTTATGGTTCAATTATAATATAGGGATACAATTTATGAGCCATAGTATGGAGATTTGAGAAAAAATAATAGATTAAAGAGTAAGAAGTGAGACAATTTTTATTAGAAATCAGAGTTCATGCCTGGGAGGTCAATAATGGAGCCAATATTTTGCATAAGACAGATTGTAGAGAAGTATAGAGAAAGGAAAAGAAAATTGTGTATGGTATTTATTCATTTAGAGAAGGTTTATGTTATGATAGGGTTGCTAGGGTGATCTTGAAGTGGGCATTGATGAAGAATGGATTACTAAAGTTGTACATGAACATAATTGAAGCATGTATGAAGAGGCGAGTGTAAGAGTGAGGAGTCTGTGTGTAAAAACTGAGGATTTTAGGGTCAGAGTGGGAATGCACCAGGGTTTTGGGTCCTTACTTATTTTCCCTAGTAATGGATGAAATAACATAGGATATATAGGGTGTGAGGTACCATGGTGCAATTTGTTTGCAGATGATAATAGTGTTGAGGAATTGAATGGTATATTTGAAGAGTGGAAGGAAACTCTTGAAAGTAAAGGGTTAAGGATTAGAAGGGATAAAATAGAATATACACAATGTCGCATGAAGATCTGAGAAATGCAATTACTTTTGTTCTGTTGTATGTTTTTAAGTTTTTTTTTTTTTATAATCCAAGATAGCCATTTTATAAATTAATTTAAAAAAAATTGTAGGTGTCAGAAATATTTATTAATATTAAGTTGTTGTCAATTTTCTACAGTTTTTTGAAGTTTACTAAAATGTATAATCAATGCCGCTAAGTACTATATCATATAAATTAATAATTTACAAGTAAACATATTATTCTTAGTATAATAATGATTTTATCAATTGAATTATATTATACATTTTTTGGTATTTATCATTTTTTATATCACTGTAATGTTGATTAAGGTACGTGTTCTAAGGCGCCGCTGGCCATAGCGGTTTGTGGCTTCAGCAAGGTTGAACCACCAGCCACTGCAACCTGTTTGTTTTCCTAGACATGGCTGGGGCCAAAACGCGTTGCGGCGCGGCCGTTGCAAAATGACAACTAAAAATAAAAATATACCAGTTTGATAATATTATAATTCATGAACATGTATGTCATATCTTATACGAAAGACAATTGATAGATAATAATAATTTTAATGATTGTTTAAGTTCTGGATACATAGACAATGATTTAAACTACACACATTTATAAGTAATTTCCGTTATTTTTATTTATTATATATTATGGTGCTTAGGTACTATATAATATTTATATTTTATAATTATTATAATTTTGTTAATATATATAATATAGTCATGGACTGGACAGTGGCGTGTTCAGAATTTTGAAATAAGGGGGATATATTTTCCCAAAAATTGATAAATCGCTATATAAAAAAGAGGTCATTTGTATAAATTTGATTAATAATTCTATGCAATTCAATAATTTTTCAATTGTCGTATTATGTTCTGCATTCATTCATACACAATTACAAATTATTATGCTTAGGAATGCAGTAAAATTAATCTATAATTAAATAATTTCATTATATAAAATATTATATTGCATTATAAAAAAATTATAACATAATAATTTTATTTATGTTCATTTATACATATATTTATGTTAATCCATTTGAAAAAAAGGTGCACTTCATTTGTCAGGTGTCAATAGAGGTGAAAGCACTTCGCTTATTATACAGGATACTCTTGGTGAATGTATTGCATTACATAAAACAATTTTGAGCGGACGTTCAGTGGTAATATACATAAATCTTGATTTAACGAAATCGTCGGTTGCTGACCGTGGTTAAATCGTCTCCGCGTAGAAGTAGTAAAAACAAAAAAGAACTTTGTGCAGTGGAAAATAGAAGAGACTACAGAATGCAAATGAGGAGAGTTGTAAGACGACCAACAGTGCAGAATGACGCAAAATGTGATAGGATCGATCTTCTCAGGGAACCAAATGACGAGGTTCTCAAACTGATTAACTGATGGCTAAAGAAAGTACTGTTGACACTGATATTGCTGACCGACATGAAGAATGTGAAGAAGAACAAAATCGTATTTTGGCTTTTTATACATAATTTTTTTTTGGTAATTTTTCGTACTACACGTTTATCTAAAACGTCAAAGATATGAAAAAATGGCCGGTTTAAAGTACAAACTAGATGAAATTTTCTACAGGAAAATAGGGTTTCATGTACAGATTGATTCATAATTTCTGGGCAAAAAGTTGTACACGGAAAAAATATAAACATTGTAAAATCTAAAAAAAAACATGGATATGATACCCACATCCCCCCTCCCCGTGAGCATGCCCCTGGTCATGGAATTATATAATGTTGTGTATAATAATAACTAAATACCAGGGGTTGAAACCCATTTGAATTTTTTCGGTTTTAGGTTTCGGTTTCAATACCGGTATTTGAATTTTTTCGGTTTCAAAACCTGTATTTGAATATTTTGGGTTTTGGATCTCGGTTTTAATACAGGTTTGAATTTTTTTCGGTTTCAATACGACGGGTATTTAAATTTTATTGGATTTAAAACAGGTGTTTCAGTATTTTTTTCTGTATTGGCCATATTTACTTTTATTTTTTATAATACACAATTTACAATTTTGACAAATGTATTTTTATTATGAAGAAAAATTAAGTTTGAAAGTCGAACTTAAGTAATAAAATGTTGAACCAAACTTTTTTTAATAAAATTTAACGAAAGACCTTTTTTATTACTGCTTATTTTTCATTTTTTGAAACAATTTTTCTGGAAAATTTGACAAATAGTAATTACTAAGGGGTTAAATTTTAAAGTTCAGTTTGTTTGGTTTCGCAATTAAATTTTGAATTTGCCTGATCTCTAGTCTATACTACAAATTTAGTATTTACTATTTAGTTAAGTTTTAGTGATAAATAAATACACATAGATATATAAATATATATATATTTTTATTGACTCGGTAGTGGTTTTCCCCGCATTATTTTTAGATGTCCACATAGGTACATGGTCGACCGCCGGCTTAGCTACCCGTATATCTATTACAATAAAATCTAAATCGTCATATGCCATTTCAATAATTTTTAATTTTTCCGATTTTTAGGTATGGTTTTAGAACGGGTATATTAGTTTTTGAGGTTTTGAGTATCGGATTTTTTAAAATTTTGCGGTTTTGGGTATCGGTTTTGAAACCGTTATTTTAATTTTACGATTTTAAATTTTCGGTTTCAATAACGGTATTTGAATTTTTTTGAGTTTAGGTTTTTCTATTTTTCGGTTATACCGGTTTTAATATCGGTTTCAACCCCTGCCATTTACTGGATGAAGAAGAGAAGGAGATATTTATGTTTAAAAAAAAGAAATCGGTTAATGCTATTTATACAAATCGTGAACTAGAGGGTTATTATAATAATTAAAATTTAAAAGTTTATACTTGTTTATAGTCAGTTGTTATCAGTTATCACATTACTAAAGATAAACAATATACAGTCGCAAACTGTCACATGCCGTTCAAAGTTCATCCAGCCATGTGGGTGTTGTAACAGCAACATTGCTCCAAAACCAGTAGAGCTGCAGAAGCCGAAGTTAGCTTGCATAGTTACAGCCGCACCTTGGAACACATACCATAGAAAATACATGTAAATAGTCTTGCGGCTACAGCTGCTGTTGAAAGTCGCGCCTTGAAACTGTACCTTTAGCAAGAAATAAATTTGAATTTTAACAAACTTTAATAATTGTTTAAAAATTAATGGTGGTTTTTGGTGTTCAGTTGTAGAATTATTTATATATATAAATACCCAGTTTCTACAAAATAATTTGTTTTTATTTAATAAATACGTATTTCGAAAACAATGTTCTCATCTTCAGTGTTAAACAACTACTATAGTTGTTTACTGAAAATGAGAACATTGTTTTTGTAAATACGTATTTGTTAAATAAAAACAAATTATTTTGAAGAAACTGGGTATTTATTTATATTTATTAATGGTGTAACCTAATTAATAGTTTTAAACATCAAATTTTTTTAACAAAAATCAATTTATAAAATGGCTATCTTGGATTATAATAGTGGTAAAAAAAAAATAAAAATCTAAAAATTGTAGCGCAGAGTTCTAAGTACCTAATTATTAGAAAAAAAAAAAAAAATATTTTAAATATACTACAGAACAAAAGTAATTGCATTTGTCAGATCTTCGTGGGACACTGTATAGAGTATGATTTTGGTGGGAACATAAAGATTAGGAAAAGACAAGAAATAAAGTTTAGTGGTGATGTAGTGGGTAAGGTTCAAGTATTTAGGGTCTGTTGTATAGAACGATGGGGGAGAAAAACGTTAGGTGTTTGTTTTGTGGGACAAAATAATACCTTTTAGGTTAAAAGGTAAATTTTATAAGGCAGTGGCAAGACCTGTAATGATGTATGGAACAGAATGTTGGGCAGTAGATAGGAAGGTAGAACAGTGAATGATTAGCAGATATGAGAATGTTAAGGTGAATGAGTGAGTTACTAGAGAGGACAAATTAAGGGATGCGTATATATAAGAAGTAGAAAATATTAAGATGGCTCGGGTATGTATTAAGGAGGGAAGATACTGAGTCAGTAGGATTAGTAAATGAAATGTATGTTGTTGGCTAGTGATATGAGTAAGATGGAATAAGTGAAGATGCGTTGGATAGAGTTAAGTGGATGTGTAGGATTAGTGTGGCTGACTTTTAATAATTGGCAGAGAAGAAGAAAATGGTTGTTTAAAATTCGTAAACATTTCAAATTTAAAATGGCTATAACTTGGTTGGTCAATTGTTAGTATTAAAAATTATAATATATTTCACATTTTTTTTTTTTTATTATTTTTATTATTCTTTTATTATGCATTTTACCCGATTTTTTAGGAGTTCAAAATTTTTGTCTGAATAATATAATGGTGAAATACATACCTACTCGGTGAAAGTTTTAAAACCAATTATTTTTGTAATTATGAAAAAATTTTAGTTTTATTTTTCTAAATCCAAGTTTAGACACCTTATATCCACATTGTGTATCCTATATGTTTTCATATATATAGTCGTGGGCATGAAAAATGAGTGCTGACTCCAGCAACCTGTTGCGCAATATACAATCTTAATCAAATTTGCTTATTGGAAAATAAGTACACATGTAGAGATTGGATTTTGGTCTTTTGGTCAAAACATTTTATATAGAGAAATAAACTAATTACATTGTAAAATCTATGCTCAGAATCAAAAATTTGTTTTATATCAATTAATCTGGTGTAAAAAGTCATTGTTGCTATTAAAATAAATAAATAATTCAAGTTTTACTTGCGCATGTGCAAATTTTAAAGTTAAGATTATAAAAAAAAAAAATACAAAATGGGTATTTTTGTGCCGTTCATTAGTTTAGATGATTATATATTTTTAATAATAAAAAGCCAGTTTTCTTATAGAATGTTAAATTTTTTTAATAATTATAAAAATTATTTGAAAATGTTTGTATATTCTGTATCAAGAATGCAACTTGAGGCATCGTTTTGTCATTTTAAAGTAAAAATTTTCCTTTAACTGTTAAATATATATACCTATATAGGCTATATCAGGGGTCGGCAATAAGGGGAAATAACTGGACCGCTAATAATATTTTTCTTTAATGCTGGTTTTTCGCACATTTTAGAATGTAGATAATTGATCTCTATTTTTATGATGTATTTGGAGATTACGATAGCGTTAATTGTTTATCGCTGTTTATAATAATAATCACGATAACAGAACACTGTACAATGTACATAGTACCTACTGCTTGTAACATTTCAGTTCGTATTAAATCGTCATCGCATTGTGTCCGTCGTGTTTAAACGAAAAATTAAATTTTTAAATATTATTCGTGTGCAACTGAAATTGCGCCTGTCGTGTTTAAACGAAATATTAAATTTATAAATATTATTTGTGTGCAATCAAATATGTTTTCCAAAAAACGTAAAGTTGACAATGAAAATAGAGAGTTCCTGGCTGAATGGACCGAACAACATTATTTCACATTGCCGGAAAGGGCTGTAGCTATTCCAGTTTGTCTCATATTCAATAGTATAGTTGCTGTTGTCAAATGTGCCAATCCTTATCAAGTTTCTTCAACTGGAGAATGGATTGACGTAGCTACGACATTGTTCAGACTTCCAAAATCTTCACTTCAAATATAAAATATTGATTTACAAGAAGGTATTTCATTGAAAATGTACAAAACTATGTCTATTGAAGATTTTTGGGCAAAGCATGTTTTGGATAAGTACATGAACTGTAAAACACTGGCTGTAAAATTAGCTACCATGTTTGGCTACATATGTAAAACTTAATTCTCCAAAATGTTGTTTTTAAAAAATAAATATCGTTCAAGATTAACCTATTTCCACCTTGAAAACACTGCACATTAGTTGTTCTCCAAGAGTACCAATTTTAAAAAACTCGCTCAGGACTAGAAATGTAATTTTTCTCATTAAACTATTAAGAATAAAATTGTGTTCTTATTAGTATGAATATATAATTACCTAATAAATAATAAAATATTAAATAATTTGTCTTAAAATGTGTTTTTAATACAAAAATAAATACATTAATTATAAACTAATGTTTAAGTTTTTTCTGACCCTCAAAAATTTTTTTTCAAATTATCTGGACCGCCATAGAAATTAATTGCTGACCCCTGGGCTATATATTATGAGCACGATGGCTCTATTATTCAGTACCTATCTATTGACCATTACCTGTTTGAAATGTGATCAGCACATTGTAATTTCATATTCGAAATAAAAGTATTCATTTGAAAATCTTGATTTATGTCAAATATTGAATTAATTGTTGATTATCAAGCTTTCATTATCATTTAAAGATCAGAAGGTGAAATAAGTCAAAAGTGGATAAAACATTCTATTCTCCTGATATTTATTTATAACATGCACTATTTTATAATTACTTATTATTGTAAGATACCTATTCTATATAATAATTAATAATAGTACAATAGGGAACAATAATATCAATAATAATTAACATTTTTAGGCTCTTCTTCAAGCTCGATTAGGAGCTTATTCATCAGATTCAGATGATGGGAAAAAAAGCATTTCAAAGAAAAAGCTTAGTGTGAAAAAATCAGTTGAAACTATTAACTTAATTGATGATGAATCTGACGAAGAAAACAAAAATAAGAATTCTGAACGGTAATTCTTTTAATAAATTCTATATTAAAAAATTATTATTATTAATAAAATATTTTCATTTAATAGCCCAAGAAGCCCATTTAAACGTAATCATGGAGCTAGTCAAGAAATAAAAAAATCAATTACAGAAAGAAGTTTAAGTAAAGATACTAAGTCAGATAGATTAAGGAAGGAAAAAGAACGTGAAAAAGACAGAGATCGTGATAAGGATTATGAAAAAAATCGAGAAAAAGATAAAGATCGACAGAGAAAAATTAAACATTTGGAAGATGATAAACGGCGTGAAATTAGGCGTAAAGAAGAGGAGATAAAAAAGAGAGAAGATGATTTAAGGAGACGCGAACAAAGAAGACGTGATGAAGAAATAAAAGATATCGAAGATGAAGCAAAAAGACGAGCAGAAGAAGTTAGAAGACGAGAAGAACAGATTAGGCAACGTGAAGATCAATTGAGGCGAAGACGTGATCGTATTAAAAGTCCAACCTGTAAGTATGAGATATAAAATCATAATTATTTAAAAAAAAAAATAATATCATCTAATTTTAATTAAATTTTTTTTTAGCTAATAGAGACCGTGCTAGAAGTCCACCTGGTAAGAGTTAAATTATATAGTAATTATCAAGTCATGGAATAAAATTTAATTTGATTTTAGTTAATATTTATATATATATATATTTTTTTTTTTGTCCCAGCTTCTAGTAGATACAGAGATCGAGAACGTGATCGCGATAGAGAGCGAGATAGAGATAGAGATAGAGATAGAGATAGGGATAGGGATAGAGATAAGAGATATAATAGAAAGTATGATAGGAGAACACATAGCAAAGAACGACATTCTAGGTAAGTGTAAGTTTCAATTCTAATTTGTATTTATTTGTAAAAATACTTTTTTATTTATATAACTTTTAAAATATCTCTCATTTCTTAAACTCTCAACTTAAATTTAAGCATAATTAATTAATTTAGTTTTAACATGTTGTAGATCTCATAAAGGAAAAGATAGAGGAGATAAATACAAAGATAGTTTTTCTGAAGGCCTTAAACGAGATGATAAGTCATCTTCAGATTCTGAGTAAGTAAATTTGAGTTTTGTTTTATTTTTATATTATGTTTATTATTAAGTAATAATTTTGTATTGTTGGGTATTTATTTTATAAAAAAATGTTGGAATTTGTATACTAATTTCAATGTAGTTTATGTGAGTCAGTGACTATACCGATTCTAATTGAAAATTACATTTATATTAATTATTTTATAGTATTGATATTAATATAAATATTGCGGAAGATGAAAACGAAGAAGAAATTATTGAAAAGAGAAGAAAGCAGAGGGAGGAATTATTAAAAGTAATTTTTAGTCTAATAAATAGTTATTAAAATAATTAAATAATACATTAATTATTTATTCATACCAATTGCATTTTAAATCTAGAGACTAGGAGCAAACAATAGTAATTTGCATAGTGAAGATTCTACAAATCCTTCTCCTCATGGAAGTTATGCTACTGAAACATCTATTCAGCATTCACCAGAACTTCCATCTCCCAAAGAAACCGATAAAAGGTTAAATGATTCTGATTCAGCACCAGAGAAAGAGATGATCACAAAGCCAGATCATGTATTAAATCCTGAATTAATAAAAGGAAAATGGGATATGTTTGCAGAAGCCGATTCATTTCATGCTACACAACATGTAAATACATTTATTTTGCAATGTTGGTGATTTATGTATATATAATATATAATGGATTTATTATTATTTAGACTCCACAACCCGATGGTATACCTAATGGAAACAAGAGTGTTCCAGAAAATCCTTCTTTAACTGACAACTGGGATGATGCTGAAGGATATTATCGTGTAAGAATAGGTGAAACAATGGATTCACGATATACAGTCTATGGGTATACGGGACAAGGAGTGTTTTCTAATGTGGTTCGTGCTAGAGATGCTGCACGTGATAATCAAGATGTGGCTGTTAAAATTATTCGGAATAATGAAATTATGTGAGTAATTTATATAAAAAATATATTATTGACTATTTATTGTTTATAATACATTTAATTTGTTAATTTAGGCACAAGACGGGATTGAAAGAATTAGAAATTCTTAAACGGTTAAATGATTCTGATCCTGATGATAGGTTTCATTGTCTACGTTTATACCGTCATTTCTTCCACAAGCAACATTTGTGTATGGTTTTTGAACCGCTCAGTATGAATCTTAGAGAGGTATAATATATTTTAAACATTTATTTAGTTTTATTATTACTAATATACAAGAAGAACTGCTTTAAGATTATTGAATGATATAATAAATTACTAAAAATTATAAATTTTTATTATATAAAAAATATAATTATTTTTTTATGTAAAAAGTATATAAAAAATAAAATTAAATAATAATAAATAATAAAATAAAGTTATATAAAATTGCTATTCTCTATTAAATAACATTTAACATTTATGGATAAACATATTTTCCCGGGCCGTAAGTTAGATTTATATATAAATTTTGGCAAAAAAGTTTCCGAAATGTTTGATTTACTAGGTATGTATGTATTAACTGATTATTATTGCTAAAAGGGGTTTTGTGCTATTTTCTCTGTAACAGGTATGATGTTTTTAGATATATATATATTTTTTTTTACTTCTTATTTCTCATAGAATAATAATACAAATAATAATTAAAAGTTGTTTCCAGTATAGACGGCCATAAAACATTTTTTTCTTTTTTTAAATGTCCAAACATACCTTTTTGAACTTTATTTTAGTGCATTTTTCATTTGTTGGTTCTGAGCGTAGTGCAAACTAAATTGTTTTTACAACAAACTATTTTTAAAATGTTGTTTTATGTATGTATATACTTTTTTTTGGGTAGGTGGAGTAATGTAAGGGTTTTCAAGTATAGAGGTTTTTGATAGAAAATTTGTTATTGAAAAAAGTTGGTTTATGAGGACGTAATACCCGCATTTGTTGTCTCTGTCTAACTTACTGATAATATACAAAATTAACTTTCAGCATTTTTATCATAACTTTGTCATTTCTAATATTAGAGTAATTAATCTATTACTAATTTGTTAATTTACAACATAATTTTAAACATCAAATAACTAGATAACCGAACAATAAATCTTAATGTGAATTATGATTTTTTTATACCTATTTCTATGTATATATTTTATAAAAAAAATATTCAAGTACTTTTTTACTTTTTAATATATTTAGGAAGTATTGTTTTAGAATATCTAAATATTAATGCATTTAATAGTATTTAATATAAAATTATAGGTGTTAAAAAAATATGGTAAAGACGTTGGACTACACATTAAAGCAGTTCGTTCATACAGTCAACAGTTGTTTTTAGCATTGAAGTTGATGAAAAAAGCAAATATAGTGCATGCTGATATCAAGCCTGATAATATTTTAGTGAGTATCTTATTCAATTATATTTAGAATTTAGATTTAAGTTGAGCAAGACGGAATTCCAGGATTTAGAAATTGATTTCTGGCCAATGTTATTGCAACATTATGATCATAATATTGACACATTATTTGCCTTTTGGTAATTAGGTATTACCAAGTCCAGTTCAACTATGATACAACTCCTTGGAAAAATTTATTTGTGTGGTCTGCAGTTCCTGCGAATCTCATACTCCTGGTTATAACAAAAATAAAAAAATAATATTACTTTGTTCATAAGTTTATTCCTTTTGTTTCAACTTTAGGTAAATGAAAGTAAATTAGTATTAAAGTTATGTGATTTTGGATCAGCTTCACATCTTCCCGATAATGAAACTTTGACCCCATATCTGGTTAGTCGATTTTACCGGGCTCCTGAAATAAGTAAGTTTTTATAAATACATTATTAAGTAAACATACCTATTGTATGATATATTTTTAATATATATTTTATTTTAGTTTTAGGTATCCAATGTGATTTTGGAATAGACATGTGGTCAGCTGGTTGTACCATATATGAACTGTATACTGGCAAAATATTATTTCCTGGAAAAACCAATAATCAAGTAATTAAAATCATATATTTTTTATCTTCTACAGTTTTATAAAATTATTGTTAAGTTATAACTTTTATAAGTTTTTTGATTTATTATTGTGTGTACGAACTTAGCACACTATTGCATAATATCATTGATTATAAATTAAAACAATAATGATAATATCTACTATTTATATGCGATCTGATAATGCACATATACATTAGATAGTAGATTAGCCAGGATTTTTAAAAAGGGGTCAGTTTTTATTAGGGTTTCTATTTGATGAGTAAAAAAAGGCTTATACATCCCAAATTCCACTATTATTTACTACTTTTTAGATTCTGAGTGGAGTGAGAGATCTGGTGGTTTTATAATATTGTTTTTTTTTTTTTTTTTTGATTTTTCCAGTAGTTACATTAAGTTAGACATAAAGATAAACAATGGTTTATAATAGAAATATTTTATCTATTCTTTTTTTTTTTGTTGTTAATAACTAATTAGTCAATGAACAAGATAATAGATTAGACCTGAATCTAAGTGCTAAACATCTTAAATTTTAATCCTGGTATAAACCTTTGTATAGCTATATTTCATGAAAGAAATGAACTAAACTTCTGTCACTACTTTATATATAAAACATTCCAAATGTGCTTGTGCCAATGATACCAAGTTATGTACCCAAAGGAATCCATTAAATAATAAAGATGTCTAGGTTTCAATTTTTTCTAGGGGCGGGTCCAAACGTATAACAAGGTGCAGCAAAAGTCAGGCAACCAATTTGCATAATCAATAAAATTAAAACGCTGTAATCAATTAAAGGTTAAGTTATAGGTAAACTTGTGATGATTGACATCTGCTATGGTAATGAACGAAACAAGGTTGAATACTAACGGACAATATAACGTAAAACGAGAAGTTAATTGTATTAATATTAATATTTTATTATTAAAATAATTAATTAGAAAGTTCTAGGGACAGGGGTACGGCACGATTGTTGAAATCCTTTGTACTCGTATATAGAGTATTGAGACTGAACTTACTTGTATTTAGTTAACCAAGGATCTAGGTGAACATCTCCGAGCAATTTATCTGAAAAGAATCATGTGCACAAAAAAACGTAGAATTCAAATTAAAGATAACATGCAGTGATCTTTTTTGTGATGGCCAGAAGGGTAGCAGTGGGTTATTAATCATAAAACCGTAAACTGAATATATATATATATATATATAATATAAATCCAATATACGATCATGTGTTTTACTTAATTTTTCGGGTTGTGTCGCTTCTGTAGTTCTGTGGAAGGGACGAATGTTGTGACATTGTGCATAAGCGCAGTAGTGGAAAGCTTTGCCTGACATTTGCTGTACTCTGTATTTTACTATATAGGGGTAAAATTATCTAGTTGGCAGATAAAAAATGAAAAGGATCTATAGTAGCAACAGAGGAGGAAGAGTCTGTGCATTCCCATTATTATTTTGGATAATAATATTTTTTTATAATATATAATTTGAATTTTGAATTGAGTGTTTTAGTTTTAAATGCACTTCATTTTCATATTTTTAGAAGATTTTCGTAAAATACTTTGCATCGCCAGAAAGAAATGTCATTTATCATGAATAATAAGGAGAAAAAAAATTATTTTATTCAATATAACATAATTTTCAATTTATACATTTTTCCTAATTTTTTAACAATAATATAGAAAAACTGGACTTTAGAGGGGGGTCTTCATTTTTAAAGATTTCCCAGAAGGAGTATTCCGATTTTTACAAGCTTACTCAGTTTCTGGTAGCAAATTTCATCTAGTTGGTACTTAAGAGAGGTTATTTTTCAATAAATGCGTAAGAAAAAAAAAAATTCGCATAAAAATGGGAAAACATAATTGTGATAATAAAATTCTTTATAACTCTGAAAATAATGATACTAGAAACATGAAACTTATACTACAAACTTATTATATATGTAAATTATTAATACAAAACTTTTTGAAAATTTTTTCTTATTTTTAAACTATTTATAACAATATGCAAATTTGAGAAATTTTATTCATAATAGGCTTAATTTAATTTTTTAAGACCTGAATAAGTTATATATATTTTTATATACAGTTAAAAGTATGCCATTCTAGCTACATACAAACATTTTTAAAAATCGGTACCTAGGTACAATATAGTAATAGCATAATACATACTTACATAAAATATAGTAAAATTTTTTTTTATATACCCATTTAATTTTTTCGACATTTTGGTATAAAATTGTTGTGTTTGAATTTTTTGGAAATAATGAATATATAAACTTAAAATGTTCACCAAATACGTATATTAGCACATTATTTATAACAATTTTCAGTTTTGAGTCATTTAATTCATAATAGTCTTAATTTTAGTTTTTAAGACCTGAAAATTTAATACAGTATTTAAATTACGTCATTCTAGATGTCACACAAAAAAATTGAAACTGGTTGATACAAACATTTTTAATAGCTATTTAATTTTTTTTGATATGTATTATATTGGTATGTAATGTGGTTGAATTTCAGGAAAATATTAGATCTATGTACTTGAAATTTTACCATATTGTATGTATATTGTGAAGGCAAAATTTTTTTGAAAATTTTCAACTATTTTTGGGTTATTAATAGCAATTTTCTATTTTGAGTCATTTAATTCATAATGGTGAAGTCAGAATTTGGATGTCGGACTTGGTTTTAAAGTTATATCAAATTGAAATTGTACAATTTTATCAATTTGTTTTACAGATATATTTTTATGTTTTACAACAGTTCTACGTAGTCTAGTGGAAGCTGATTGTGTTGTAATTGTGCGGGGTCCTTGGTTCGAATATCATTGCTTCCAAATAATTTTTGCACTTTTTCAACTTTTTTTGTTTATTATATTATATAATATTATCAAATACCTATTTATATATATTATTAGTATAATCTGCAGTAATTATAAAGTATATCCACTGAAGCTTCGCTCAGAATGGTTTTTTTAGAAAGATGGTTTATCATTGCTTTCCAATTTAATATATTCATCATTATACTACCTAACATGCAAAGTGCTTCCTGGCTTTTTTTATGTTGGACTAAATAGTTTAATTTTTGAAATATCACTTATTTAGTTTCATAATCTGCATATAAATTTAACTTTTTGAACAATTATTTTTTAATGAGTATTAAAAACTTAAACATTTTTTTATAAATTTATTAGTTTGTCTATTGCACTTTTGTAACTATTTGTAGCTATTTACAAAATTTTCCATTTATATCTATCCTATATATTAATAAATTATAATAAAAAAAAAAAAAAACAACTATAAATCAGTGAACTTCAGAACCTAGCTATAACTTTGAGTCAAATCTAATAGACTAATTCCAATTGGTGGAACTATATTAAACCCAAACTATATTAAAGTTAACAAAAATTGTAATGCTTCAAAGGCATTGTTAACTAAATTTGTTCCAATTTTTATTTAATCTGATTTAATATGTTTTTTTGTTTATCTTAGATGCTGAAATTTTTTATGGATTTGAAAGGAAAAATGGCTAATAAAACTATACGTAAAGGAATGTTCAAAGACCAACATTTTGATACTAATTGCAATTTTCTGTATCATGAAGTTGATAAAGTTACAGAACGAGTAAGGTTTAATATATTAAAAACTTATTTTAATTCTTGTATATCTATAGTTTATTCCAAAAAAAAAAAAAAATTATGTTCATTTGCTCATTGTGACAATTGTCAAGAACATATATATATATAGGTTAGTTTTGGTATACGTTGAAGATGACAACTTGGTTGTTGAAATACGTTGTTAAGATAAAAGTGTATAATATTGTAACTTCGGTTATATAATATAATAATATTGAAATAGTCACAAGTATTCATATATATTAACACTATATTGAAGTTAGTTACTATTGGAATGTACTCATTAGAATTTATGCAAATTGGAATTCCAAAATTTATTAATTGATTTTTGGCCATTATTTTTGCAAAATTATATTTTAAAATAGTTTTGATAATATATATGCTTTAGCCATAAATTGTTATTAAGACATTCGAAATTATTATACATTTTAAACTTTAAAAATTACCGTTTTAGTGTATAAATTATGTTGTGTATAGACTGTACAAGTTTTAAGATTATATATTAGTGTTATTAGAATATTGATTTTTATCATTAAATAAAATTTATGGAGCACTCCTAGCATTTCTAGGTATATAATATCCCCAGATATGTACTGAAGATGGTATTAACAATTTATCTATATTTTTTTTTATATTTAATATAGTATATTATTAACTATTTCATTGAAATCTGAGCAAGACGGAATTCCAAAATTTATTAATTGATATTTGGCCATTGTCTTTGCGAAAATATATTTAATAATAATTTTTACAATGTTTGTTTTAGTAATTAATTACTATTAAAACTTTCTAAATTGTTATACATTTAAAACTTTAAAAATTACTGTTCTATAGTGTATATGTTGTGAGTACATATTTAAGATTATATTTTAGTGCTAGTCGAACATTAATTTTTATGATAGAATATAATTTAGTAATGAGTACTCCTAACTTTTCTAGGTATATAATTCCTAAAATGCATTTAGTTAGATATTGAAGACAGTATTTAAATTTTAATTAAACTATTTTTTAAGGAATATAGAATATTACTATTAACTATTTTGTTAAAACCTAAACAAAGCAGAATTTTAAAACTTATTACTTAAATTTTTGCCATTATTTTTAACTAAATATATTTTATAATTTTGACAATATAAATTTCAGTAACCTACTATTAAAATCAAATTGTATATTTTATTTTAAATGAATACTGTTTAAGCGTACAAAATATTTTGCAGTGAATATTCTGCACTTTAAGATTATTTATTAATATATTATGGTCAAACTCAGTGGTCTATAACACGGGAACCCTTTCGATGTGGCTCACGAAAATACTTAAGATCTACTATTTATTCTAGTATTTAGAACCTAACTTAGTCGCTGAGTATAGTAACAGCATGTTATAGATGTTGAAAATGATATACTACAGCTAAACTTATTTTGGTATTGAGCAACTTATAGAATTCTCTATATAAAAATAAAAATCCAATTTCTACAAAATTAAATATTTAATAGTTTTTATACAACTATAATTCTTCACTCTGCTACATCTTAAGTTTGAATGTTTATTCTTTGGGTTATATTCATTGGATTTAAAAACTGAAAACTTTTTATTTATTTTTTAATTCCCATAAAAATGTATTCTTTAAGAATTTATAATTGTAGGTTACCACATGAAAATTTAATGCTGATATAGTATTGTTTTAACAATTAAGGGAGGGGGTCATGGGGATACAAATGTTAATACTATGAATAAATATTGAATTGAGTGTACAAAAAACTTTCTAAAACAAAATTATTAATTAAAAATTAAAAATTTTTAAAAAAAATTTATATTTGCTGAGATATATCCTAGCTCATAATAAAAAAATTCACCCTGTGTAGTATTCAGCACTTGGTAATGTTAGTATATTTTGTAGGTATAGTTAAATTAATTCTATTTTTTTTTTTTTAGGAGAAAGTTATAACTATGTCATCAATAAATTCTAGTCGTGAACTGTATACTGAATTATTGGGAAATCAAAAATTACCAGAGGAGCAAATTCGTAAAGTTGGCCAATTGAAGGATCTACTAGATAAAATATTGACTTTGGATTCTTCAAAACGCATCGGCATATCACAGGCTTTGGTACATCCGTTCATATCGGAAAAAAATTGATCAGTGCGCGTAGTTATGCTTAGAGAAATTAACACAATATATTTGATTTTTCTTTTGATTCTGTGGAGTCAAATAATGTTAAAAACTTACTAGAAGTTTTCATACTTTAAATTATTTTTCACTTACATTATTTTGTACACAGTTATTTTTCTTTTCATCTATCTATATATATATATATATATATATATATATACACATATATATATTTATTAACAATTACATAATTTTACTTCAAATTGGTCATTTAATGACCTTTATATTGTAGTTATGAAATGACAAAAATTGTTAATAATAAAGTACAATTTTGAAAAATAGTCTAACATTTCCATTTTGTAATTTATTTATTCCATGTGTTGATAATTTTATTCAATGGAATTATTTCCATCTAATGGTTTTTGTTTGTTTTGCAGAATGAAAGCAAACTTGAAAAATCATACGACACATAGGAATTGTCAAAACCATTTCTCCTCCAATGTTTAAGTGGTAATTAAAAGATAATTATCAGGAAATTAAATTTAACCCCTTAATTAGATTATTTTATTTTAACTATATATATCAGTCTAAGGCAATTTAATTATATTGGTTTCCTACTATGAAATTACTACTTGATATGTGGCAGTTCCAGATTTGATAATTATTTAATTGAATATAAACACCTATAAGGCATAATAGTATATAATTCATACTAAATGTAATATCTATAACAATGGAATTTTATTTAGATTTATATGATTTTTAATTTACCATTCATTTTAGAAAAATCTGGAGTTGTTACTAATATTGAATCTAAAAACTTACCTTACCCTCTTCAATTAGATAGGATATAGTAAATATTTGCAGTTTTAATTTCTTTGCAAGTCGTTAATTTTTCAGGGTTATCAAACAGAGAAGCAAATCAGAAATGGCTAATAATGGTATTCATACAGGTAACAAAACAAAATAATTTCATAATTTGATTACATTGAAGAAATTGATTAATTTTCTTGATAACTATTTCAAATTTTGCATTTTCAATTTTTTCATTTACAATACTTGAATTTTGTCATTCATTTTGAATTTAAATAATCTTTTAATTTACATAATTTATAATAAAAATGATTACAATTTACTTTGAATAGGTATGCTTATTATTTAGGTTAGTTCTTTAGCATTTAGAATTAATATTATACTTTAAATGAACAAATATAAAGCTAAAATCAAGACATCTCTTTTCTCCTTTACAATTGTCTGTGTTTTATTCTTATAAATATGTGTGGTAACATTGGAAATGTTTGGGTATTATATAAAGATTTTTATTTTGTTGTGGTTTTATGTTTATTATTTTAGATTCTGAGTAGAATAAGAAAATTGTAAGTTTTATAAAGATTTATTATTTTCCTTAGAATAATCAATATTATATGATAAAAATATTTTAATTAGTTCTCGTTGATAGATTAATTAAGATATTAACATAATAATATAGATAAAATTATGGATATGATAAACATAATAAACCCAGCTTAATTTTCGATTATTTTTGTAAATCTTTTTAGGGGTATGTATTTCAAAATGTCTAATGTCCAAATATCCTACTATAAGAATTTATTGTATTATTTTATCCAGTAATATTAATTTTAATTTACATTTACATTATTTGACACAACAATTAGGAGCAACTAATTTTAGAGTAAAATATATATTTTTCCATCTAAATAACATTTTTAATTTATTGAATATTTTGATAATCGTATATTTTAAATAGATAATTTATATTTTATATTAATAATCTCTAACCATATTTTATTAAACATGTTTAAAATATTTTATGAATTTTTTATTCAAAATTAGCTTTCTAAAAATTTGTAATAAAGTAAATTGAATCTGTGTACAATGAATTTGTGACTTGAGATTTGTTATAATTTATGATGTTACTTACATTTAAATGTGAAAAGTTATCGATAAATAATTATCATGTATGGTTTATGCCTGGAAAATTATTGACACATAAAAGTTATGATAATTTCAAGATCTATTTTTGATTGTTTTCAAACAGGTGCAAGAAACAATTGCAAGGAATTAATTATGGTTAGGCCTAGGATTTCGGAGTGCCCTTGAAATTATTTAAAATAATTGGACTATATACCTAGATATATAATTTTGATGTGATAAATCAATTTCAATCAGGATACAACAGAAGAATTCAAAATCAAGTTTAAACTTATGGTAGTAAGTTGCATGGTTTTTATCTTTACAAAAACTAAAGATGACTGCTATTGATATCACTGAGAGACTAAATTACCTATGCTAGATTTATTTTGTTTAAAGCGATTTTTATGAATTACCATTGGTGGAAAATCTTTTAAAGAATACATATTGAAGAAATAGAGGAATAGAGTACATGTATCTAGAAGTATTTTTTTTTTTGATAAATTGGTTGTATTAGGTCACTGTAGTAGTATTATTGATTATATATTGAGTATAAATATTATACATGATCACTAACCGCAGATGTAATATAGAAAATGAAGTGTCCCATTTTTATACTTATATATTTACCATTATAGTTACTTATAGATTTACCATTTTATACGGCCTTTTTTTAAAAGTAATTTATATGTATAAATTATGGGTTTAAACCAAAAATTGATAATGTCTAAGTTTAAAATTTAAAACTGTTGAAAATAATTTATTTTTGTAAATTTTGAGTTTAAAGACAATAGTGGTAAAAACATCAAAATTACTTTAAAAAAATAAACTATTTAAATACGATACCAAAAAAGGGTGTTCCCATTAAAAAAAAGTTATATTGCCTGTGGTCAAAAATTATATAAAAAAAAAAATACAAAATATTGTTTATTTTTATACCTTCTATTAGACAAAATAAATAATTCATTTTGGTAAAAAACTTGGGAGATATGGAATGTTTCTACATTCCAGTTATTTCAAATGTACTATATAATCTATATCTATACATAAATATTGATGTATGTATGTATGTTTGTACGCTTGATAAACTACAATTTTTTAAATTTAACTGTGAAGGAGAGAAGCGGGATTGACAGATAAGTGGTCGAAACCCGTGTTTCGGTGTACAGGGTTCCCAGTTCGACTCCCAAGTAGCAAATGGGTAGCCAATGAGATTTTTATTGCTAGTATTGTCTGGTATTTGGTGCAAGCCGGTCATGTAAAACTGTTAATTATTCTTAATTTCTAAATTATTTTAATTATTACTTCCATTTTAGTAAAAAGCCATTATCAGTCATTTGAGGTATATAGCTATAATATGTAATATATTATATAAATGCAACTATTATGTTTTAAAAATAATTAAGTAAGAAGTTAAGATGAATTTAGAAGATGGATGAATTAGGTGTGTGACAAAAGAATCCCTATTATGTTAAAAGGTAAATTTTATAAGGCAGTGATAAGACCAGCAATGATGTATAGAACAGAATATTGGGCTGTAGATAGGAAGATAGAACAAAGAATGAGTGTAGCAGAGATGAGAATGTTAAGGTGAATGAGTGGAGTGACTATGACTAGAGAGTAGGCCTATTGCTAGATATTTTCTGTCCTAAAGTGAAAATTTTAATGCTGCTTTAAAAACGTAAATAAATAAAAAAAAGATAAATTTTTTCTAAGTTCTTAACAAAAATACAAAAATATGTGATCATTGACTGTTGTCAATATTTTTATTTTGTCACCTTAAGTGATGTGTGTCTTTCTTGCTTCCTAGCGATGGGTCTGCTAGAGAGGATAAAATAAGGAATTAATATATGAGGTATTATAGGAGTAGCTTTGATAGGAAGTTGACAAAATAAGGGAAAATAGATTAAGATTGCTCGGCATGTATTAAGGATGTAAGATACTATCAGGAAATGTATGTTGATGGAAAGAGGGGGTGAGGAAGACAGAAAATGAGGTGGAAGATGTGATATGAGGATGGTGGGGTAAGTGAAGAAGATGTGGGAGATAGTTAAGTGGATGTGTAGGACTAGCATGACCAACCCCAAATAGTTGGGAGAGAAGGCAAAGAAGAAAAGATAGATAAAATAGGTATCATTAAAAAGAAAAAAAAAATATATATATGTATAATAGGTATATATATATATATATATATATATATAAATGATACATTAAAACTAAAAGAAAATTCAATAGACATATGAATGGCTTGATTTGTTATCTATATTAGGTAGGTAGTTAATTTTTTAAACTATTTTATTATTTAAAAATATTTGGATATTTTGTATCATTAGTTAGAACATTAATTTAACTTTTTCGAAAGTTGAAAAAATTAAATATTAACCTCTGCCATCACATCATAGAATTATATATTGGTTCAAATTAGTCCGCCAGCCAACAAATTATTTTGTAGTCTTGGTACTAAAGACCTGAATGGGTTAGGCTCTTTAAAATTTTGACCAGGCCCGGCTGGGTTTTTAAATTTGAAATATATTATAGCTACTATGTACTATAACTATATACTACTTATGTACTAAGCTAGATTTCTTACAAAAATATGTGATATGGGCTGGTCTTCCAATTCAATATTGACTATATGTCAGGATTTAAAATTTTAAATACTTTACTGACCTGACTTAAATTGTATTCATTATCTAATAATAATAAAATTATAAATTTAGCTTCATGTCAACATGAAGAAAATTTGTTTCTTACCTTTTTCCCATACTTAAAATAAATATGTAAGTTAGGTTTACCTTAATTGTTTCATAACTATTTTCCTCAGTAAAATGTTAAAGTTTTTAAATTATAATGATATCACACTCGGTAGAGTTGAAAAACTATTTAATACTGGTCTGAATCGGACTTTAATATGTGGACAAAACATTTATTCAGAATATTGAAAAAATTAGAGAAAAGGTTTTTTGGGCTTTTTTTTTCTTAAATAAAAAGTCTGGGCTGGGTCTTATAAATATATTTTAGTACCAGACCATGCCAAAATATTTAATGTAGACAAGAAGTATAGTCCGAACCAAATCTTTAGCCTATGGAATAATAATTTAATACCTACCTGCAGTGGCGTATTTATAATTTTGTTGCCCTAGGTATACAAAAAAACTTAAAAATAAGTAAAAAAAACATTGTATATCAAATATTTAAAAAAAAAAAACAAATAGTAATATTATACATATAAAACTCTTTAAAATTTGCTGCCTCCCCTTCCCTAAATATGCCACTGCCTACCTGGTTGGGCCAGACTTAATGTAGACAAAAAAAACGGGCTGGGCCATGTAGTAAAACAAAACTCGCTGGATCGGACGGGGTCATGAAAACTGCAGGTGGAGTATATTATGAACCATCTATTGTACCCATGCCCATGCCTATGATATAATCAATGGTACTACAATGCCTCTTATGTACCTATGATAAAAACGACTACTACTGAAAGGAATTTTTAAAGTTTTTTTCAGTAAAAAATTAACATAACTAGTTAATTAATTCAGAGGTACTAACATGTTCAAATAACAAAATTACGGGAAATTGATTACCTTCGATGTTCTGTTAATGAACTATACAGATTAATGTCTACTCGTAGCTTATACAATCTTAAGTTGAAACACATATGCATGCATGTGGGAGCAGAAGATGGTTCATATGGTAAATCTGCAATTTCTTTTAGGCCAATAGTTGACCATTAAGTTAGTCTGTGCCAATATTTTGTAAATGTACCAAATAGAGAGTGTGCGGGCCGACAAATCAAACCATTCTTCTGTCTATTGAATTTACTTTTAGTTTTGTTGTATCATTTATATATTATTTTATTTATGGTACCTAGATAGGTACTTAATCTATCTAGCTTCTATATTTTTCTGAACTTCATTAATTAATAATTTATAAAATAAACTGTAGCTGTATTTGTAATATTTCACATTACTAGCTGTATCTTTATAATTAAAATACACATTTTAAAACGTCATAATAACATACACATATTAATTATTATGCAATGTACTTGGTATTTTTCATTGTATTTTTATTAATTTATATAATAGATACCTACAGTATATTTAAGATAACAACACTATATCTCCTAAAGTGTTTACTAATTTGAATATATTTTTTGTGTATTAATAGATGACTTAATATAGAATATGTTTTATTAGATTATTATAGATTTATGTATATGCACTGTGCAGTAGAACTTTTGTTTTTTAAATGAGAACAATTGTTTTTAATATAGGATTCAGATTTTTTAAAGTGACTGTAATTCAGGTAAATGTTGTATTTATAATCATAATTTATTTAAAAAGACTTAAAAAGTTTACCCATATGAATCTGGTATCAAATATGAGTATTCCCTTTTGAAGACAAAAGTTCTACTGTGAATGTATTAGATTAACCTTATTAATGTCCTTATTTACAAACATTAAAATTTTTGATGTAGGACCACTATTTTTGTATTATTATAAGATAGTAATTTGTATTAAATTTAGTAATGCTGACCCACTTTGGTCATGCCACAAAAGGGTTGAACTTGGTATACAAATACATATATAAGTATAACCTAAATTTTAAATATTTAATTGTCTAAAAACATATCAAAATTTCTTATAAATCCATAATATTCCAGAAAAAATATAAAATATTTCATTTATTCAGTTATTTAAATATATTTGACTAATGGTTGAAGATATGATAAAATGTTTTAAATAAAATGTATGTATAATTTTATTTCCTAAAAAAAAGATGAGTAAAAATGTTATTGGATCAACTATTTTATTGTTACTGTAGGATTTATGTAATATTTAAGTATGGCTTATATTTGTATAATAAGCTATATTAGCTATTTAGCTATATTAGATACATAAGAATGGCTGTTTTTTAAGTTAATTTCAATAACTATGGTATAAGCTTAAAAATGTACCTATATATGATCTTAATTATAGAATGTAAAGTTTTCTATAAGAAATAATATTTAAAAATACATTTGATAAATAGGTATAAATAAATATAATATATTTAGGCTTTATTTTTTTAGTTATTTTGATATAGTCTTCAAACGATTATAGTTACAAGCTAATGTACAGTTTTAAAATAAATTCTAAATTAAATCATCTAAAATAAAAGTATTTTGTAACAATTTTATAGGTGTAACTTTTACTATGTACCTAATTATTAGATATATAATTAACTGTAGGTTATCAAAAAAAAAAAAAAAAAAAATGTACTTTATAATTGTATATTTTTATTATTTTACTTTGTTTTCTTTTTTATAATATAAACATAACTTATAGCTTGTTGCGAGTACTCTAGATAGGGTTTTCTTTATTTTAGTATATTTAAAAAAGAAAAAATCGAAAGAAGTAAAACATTTTTATTGTATAATAGTTTAGTTAACTTATAATAATAAAATTGCTTTTGATTTTTTTTTTTTTTTAGGTGAATTTTTCATTGTATTTTCCTGTGAGTTTTACAACCGTTTTAGCTATAGCTAATTTGTAATATGTCAATATTAACTTCTTTCTGAATTGGTAAAGAGTATTATTATTTCATTAATTAATAAAGTCATATTTTAGTATTTATCATGTCTTTTAAAGACGTTGGAGATTATTGAATTAATTAATGATTGTCTGGTCAAAAGTCGCCAACTACTTATTTTGTTTTTTCAAATGTGTCTTTTTCTTCCATATGTACCTATTTTATTCAACTGATTACATTTATCATATTCTGTAAGTTGTATTGCAATTTTTTTTACAAAAAATTGAAAATTGGATACATTCGTGGTTAATGTTTTAAAGGCTGCAACCCGATTGAGCATAAAATATTTATCAACACAATTGAGCATAGAATATTTTAATTTTTAAGCGATATGTTATGCATAAATGCATAATAAACATATTTATATATATGTATTTATTTATTATTTATATATTAATTTTCAGTAGGTACCCAAAATTTCTAGGAGTCAACATGAATGATCGAGCCGTATTTTTTATTTTCATATTTCATATTATAATTGAAACCATTTAGTTTCCAAAACGTTCAAAATTATGAACATAAATATCTAATTAAATAAAAACAATTTTTAAAAAGTGTTTCCAACATTTCCTCGTAAATGTTATGGAAAATTCGAATATTTTTTCAAAATCAAAATTGACGTATAGGTACTTAATGCGACATTCTAATGAAATTAGAATCGTTAATTTGATTGAAAAATTTACATTTATTTTCGTGGTTATAAAATAGATAACATGTACATGCGAGTGCGTATAATAGTTTTAAACGAAATTATAATATAATATTAAAATATACATTTTCATCATAACTACATAATAAGATAAAGAAAAACTGTACATTTTAAAAATTAAACTGCATAAAAAATATTTATTTACATTTTTGTTTGGCATTTATGTTATTAAATTTGAATCGATTAAATTAATTACTTATTGAATTAAAAATAATTGCGTAGAGGTATAAGGGTGTTACGAAACTATGTACGGCAACATCGCAATACATTCTATGCTCAATCGTGTTGGTTTTCTCTTGTGCCATATATGCCGGAAATTATGTTATGTAAACGTCGTTTTACGCTTAATTCCGTTACATCGAATTTAAACACTGATGAACAAATAGCTGTAGAATTTGTTTGTGTCTATAATCGTTTATAAACTATATCAAAATATTCAAGCTTACAATTCTAAATAATTCCAGTTGAGCTACCCAGTGATTTGTTTACTTTTGTTGTTGTTGAAAATATGTGTTTTTCAATTATTCTGAATACGATGGTGAAGTTAAATTTTGTTGGTTGAACTTTCGAAGTTGTATGGAAAAATTTAATTTACTTCCTTTTTCACAAAGTGTGATAACTTTGGAGGATACTTAATTCTATACACCCTCCTTTTAAGGGGTTCTGTATAGGAAATTTTTATAAAAAATAAAAATTAACAATTATTTAAAAATATTAAATTATATTTTAAAAGTAATTTAAAAGTAGTCATGGATGTGTCAGTTAAAAATCACGTTGATGCTTTATATAACTACAACTTTTTTCTTTGTAATCGCAGAGTCAAAATTTATATAAAATATGAAAGATGGGAATATTTACTGTGCTCTAGCATTAATTTTTTTTTTCAGTATTTTCATTTGAAAGCTTAAAATCCGTGTTAAAAATCGTGAAATTTTAAAATTGAAAAAAAAAAAATTTCAACTAAAAAGACTACGCTACGGCATTGTAAATATTCTCATATTTCATATTTTTTTATACATTTTGACTGCGATTACCAAGAGAAAATTTGTAGTTGACCTTATTTATTTATTTATTTTTCCTTATTTGATTTTCAGGAAGTGTTTTCCTAGTTCCGCCTCATACCTACCCGACCAAAATACAAAAAAAATTTGGTAATAAAACATTTTTAGAATTATTAATTTTAGTTCTACATATATACCTATATCTAATTCATTTAATCGTATCTAATGAATTTTAAGCTTGAGGATCTCGAAATTTTATTTTATTTTTCATTTGAAAGGAAAGGTTTAAAATTGTTCGTGTTATTGCAGTATTATTTTGGAAGTTGGTCAATATTATAATATTATTTGTAGGTATTGTTTTTAAAAGTGTAGGTAGGTAGGTTCACTTTTTTTTATTTTATTTTTTTATACATAATTACTTCTAATTATTTAATATAGATACTTGATTTTACATGGATTGTTGATTGCCAAATAATAACAAGTAGTTTGAATAAATGATAGATTTTATTATTATTGTTATTTTATGTTGTGATTAAAATTATCTTTATTTTGTAGTCTTGCAGAGGAAAAATAAAAATGATATTTAATATTGACATCTATATTTTTTTTCTGGTCTCAATAGATCCAAAAGCTTATTGGCAACAATAATATTATATCTATTCTCGTGTAATAATAATCCATTATAATTAATATTTTGTACCAACTTTTTTGTTTTTGGTAATATTTTACCTATTTGTAACATAGGTATATCATAATATAATTATTATTTCAATAAAAAAAAACACGTGTTATATTATCGTATACACAGGAAAAAAATATACTTTCAGATCTGCAAATGATAATAAAATATTGTACTTAAACTATACGTAATATAGATGAACTATCAAATAAAAAAGCGTTATCTTTAAATTAACTTGTACATTTTCGTTTTTTTCGACAAGAAACGAGAACTCATATAAGCGTGCGCACGATTTTGTCAGGCTCAGCAAAGATTTTAACCAGACTTAGGTTACCTTTTGCTTAGGTATATCACAGAACATACTTATTATAAACATATAGTAGGTAGTTATTTATAACAAGCGGCCCATTTTTCGTTATCACGATGGCATGGTCGAATCGATATAGTCAAAATCACCAATTTCAATTATTAAAAACTTGAAAATATAACGCAAAAATTAATAGGTAGTTGCGGACTTAGGGAATAAGTCCTATTAGGCAATCGTTATAAAGGGCCTCTTAAAAAGTGATTAAAAAAAAAAAAAAAGAATCGTCATTTAATAGCGTAAGTACGTAAATACGTTACCATAATATACAAGAGTTGTAAAAAAATATCAATAAAAAAGTTTTTAAACGTTTAAATCGGCGTTTTAAACTTATTTTAAAAATATGAATTTTTTGGATGGAAATTTCGGTAATCAGAAATTTATGAACCATGTAATCTGTAACAGTAACATACATAGGTAAGCATAACATAACATAATATATCATACCATACAGCATAAAGAAATAAAACGCAAGTGTAAATCTAACGAAAAACAGCAAATTTAAAAATGTATAAGTATGTCAAAAAGCTTAAATTAAAATTATTGTCTATAATAATATTATTGTAAATGTTAAACTTTATTAAATATGCTCAATAAAATATGAAATTTATTAATGGGTACTTTTATATAGTGTAGGTATAGGTACATTATTAATATTTACATATATAGTAAACGTTAAAATTTAAAATACACTTTGGTCTTTGATAATTGATCCTATAAATTAGGTACCTATATTGTTATACGGACCACTGTTTATATAATTTAAACATTATTTAGCTTATGGTTTTGGTAAGAAAGTATTGTTGAAGTAGGTATTTATTATTGGATTTGGTTATTACTTATTACCATGATTAAAATATTTCGCTTACATTTATAGCATTTGTAATCCAGGGGCGGATCCAGAAATTGTTTATGGGGAGGGGTGCATACCCTTGAGTGATTTTGTAGGTACCTACCTATTTGTCTAAAATTATGTCTGTAACATATAAGTAAGTACCTATATTATGTCTTTTTGGAATTTGGAGAGGGCACACTTTGTTTGCCTCCCTCCTTTGGATCCAAGCCGGTTGTAATCCAAATTTAAAGTACGATTATTTTATATTTATAATAATATTAACAATATATTACATGAAAACTTTATGTTTTCGGTGTATAATAAATAATAATATTATATTCATATGACTAATGGGCAATATTTTATAAGTAGCAGATTAGATAAATATTTATAATCAATAAAATGATAATATTGTGGTTGATATCGATGATAATCAAAAAAATATATTTTAGTCTGGTTTTGTGATCTGTTAATACTCACGTCTTGCCACAGTAGAAATTAATTTCGAAACGCCTTTTTTTTTTTTTTTTAACTGAACGTCTAAAGAAATTGCACTATTTTATCGAATTATAAAGATACAATTATAACATAATATTCAGTTGTGAATGACGAAGCAAATAGATGTAATTTATCCGGGAAGGAAGAGTTTAGGAATAAAAGAAGTGCCTGTTTTTTTCTAACATTTCGTTTGCACACTTTTTTGTAATTTTAAGAAACCGGAATCCTCAAACCATGAGTATTGGCGATTCCCTCTTCATAGTAAATTAAAAAAATTTAGGAAAGAAGATTTAATCAACTATTATTCTAAAATATTTAAAAAAAACGTTATTCTTATCTTCAACATCAAAAATAAGAACATTATATTATCCTCAAACTTTTTTAGAATCTGCCATTTATAGATATATAGATAAGATTGTAGAAATAATAGAGGAATAAAATTTAATCACAGTATGAAGATTTGGAAAAAGTAATAGAAAAGAGGATAAAAAGTGAAAATTTGTTTCAAAAAATCAGTTTAGGTTTATGCCCGAAAGGTCAACAATGGATCCAATATTTTGTATAAGATGGATAGTAGAAAATTAGTACAGAGAAATGAAGAGAACATGTATTGTATTTATTGATCTAGTGATGGCGTATGACAGATTTCTTAGTGGATATAAATAAAGGATACCTACCAAAGGTAGTATGTAAATGTTATTCAGGATATATAAATCCTGAATAAGCAATAAACATTTCTTGACGAAGCAAGTATGAGATAGTATGTGTAGAGAAATTGATAATTTTAGTGTTAGAGTAGGATTGTATCAGGGTTCAGTTTTCAGTTCTTAAATATTTTCCTTGGTAATGGATGATATAAATTAATGGAATAACATGCATAATGAAGATTGAGACTTTTGTTCGGTAATAAATCGAGTACCTATATTACGCGATGCGGAGTATAGGTTTATACGTTATACCTACATTAAGACTGCTATCAAAATAAATAAAACGAGGCTCTATATAACTTATTTACGTTATGTATTTTATTATAATTATTTATTTTTTCATTATGTATTCTTGTGAGTTTTGGTCAATAACAAAGATGATGATTAAAGCTCTGAGTATTTGAAAGAAAAGTTTTAAAAAGATATACAGACCCCAGACTAAACCCGGAAACAGGAATGTATGAACGAAAGAAAAAAATAGGAGATCGAAAACATGTTCAAACGACCAAATATACAAAGTTTTTTAAATCTAAAATGCTGGAGTGGGCTGGCTATATCTGGTGGGTAAAGGATAAATCAATACAATAAAAGTTTTACTCAATAAATCAAATGGAAAGAGACAACGATGTAGGACTTGACAGCGATGGTTAGATCGTGTGAATAAGGATCTGGACGATTTTGGATAGAACGATGGAAATCGAAGATGCAGATATGATCATGATTGACGGAGAGAATTGGTGGAAGATGCAAATGGCCTTCATGGTGTGTAAAGCTAAAAAATTTACGAAATTTCAAAGGATGTAGGTAGGTACCATGATATGTAGGTACATGCTCTTTGCAGATGATATAGTACGGGTAGGGGAGAGTCCCGAGGAAGTAAACGGTAGACTTGAAAATTGGAGGGAAGCTCTCGAAGGTAATGGGTTAAGGATTAGTAGGAGTAAAGTAGAATATATAGAGTATTATTTTAAAGAAAATAGGGAAAGGTAAGTAATGAAGATAAGTAGGTGATAAGTGGATGAAGTTTAAAGAAGATGTGAAATACAGAATTAAGTGTGAAAGTGTCAGCTATTTCATGTGACAAAATTATTCCTAAAATTGGGTTAAAAGGTAAATTTAATTTACAGTGGAACCTATAATGCCTGATATACGGATCAAAATGTTAGGTAGTAGATGAGAAATGAGAAGATAGAATATGAATATGAGAAGTAGATTATGAGCGTAGTAGAGATGAAAATATTAAAGTAGATGAATGGAGTGTTTATAGAAGATAAAATAAGAAATGTGTATATAAGAGGTAGTATAGAAGTGAATTCGATAGTAGACAAAATGAGTTACAATAGATTGAGATGGCTCGGAAATGAGTAAGAACAGTGGCGTACGCAGGATTTTTCAATGGGGAGGGCTTGAAAATAAATAAGTATAATCAGTAGACACAAGATTAGGCATGAAAGAATAAAGTAGGTGCTATTTGAGTGTTCTAATAAAATAGCTACTGTTAAAAATATATATTATAATGTATATATAATACGATATATATATATATATATAGTGGCGTATTTATGGAGAGGGGGCAAGGGGTACTGAAAATTCATGTAAATATCATTATATTAATGATTGGTTTTCAATATATTTAGACCCACCCACCAGAAAAAAAAGTTGAAAATACGTCACTGTATATTATATAATATATAACATTGATAATATAAAACATAAAAAAAGTAGAATTATACTGCTGACAACGGGGGGGGGGCTCCAGCCCCTTAGCCTCCCCCCCCCCTTCTGCGTACGCCCTTGAGTAAGAAAGAGTAAAATTTATAAAGGAAATGTACCTATATAAAAGGAAAGACGGGAAGAGGAAGGCTATTTTTTATTATTTTTGTTACTGCACATCATAATATTAATAAAAGTGGTTATAGGCGTAAAATAAGAGGAGGTTTAGCTCCTTCCTCCCCCCACTAAAAAAACTGGTAACTCCCCACATATTTTGTATGACAATGTATGGCAAAGCCTCAAACGGCTCGGTTTATCGTAAAAAATGTCAGCCCTCCTAAAATTTTTAGGGATTTCCGCCTATGAGGGAGGTAACCCTAGTAGCACCGGGATTCCCAGAAGATACCTATAGGAGTCCCTGGCGGGAGAGTAGGGAATCCCCAGGGTAATCTTGTAGTGTCCCTCTAGTGGTTGAATGCACGCCGTAAGGACACCTATCTGGGAGTCCTGGTTGGGTTACCTACAGGAGTTATGGAGTTTGGGACACTACAGGAAGTCCGTGTACTGTCTAATTTTGGCGTCCAATTAATTTTATTTTTAGATTTATTATATAATACGTGGTGGAAGTATATGTGCTGTACTCTAACAGTAAGAATAGAAATTATAAAACTAATAGACATATATAAGTATGTGATAAAAATTAATGTATTAATAATATCAGACTAATTCATGAAATCTGTCCATTTCAATTAATGTAATAGTTAAGTACTTGCGATGGTATATATTATTATAGTTTATAATACTATATGTAATAATAATATATACACGAGACTAAGAGGACACTACTGGGAGATAAAATATTTTAAGAATTTTATTCTAAATAATAATAATAGGTAATAATTAAAAAACAAAATATAAATTTAACATACCTAATAAAATAAAATAAATATTAAAATTATATAACTTTATGTTGAAAAAAGGGTTCAATTTTTGTATCAATAGCTGTTCCTTCACTGGCTTTTGGAAACACACCTTTTTATAAATTTTGTGAAGATTTTGAGTGCGATTTGGAATACCGATTTTTTTTCTTTAAGCCAGTATAATATTGCAGGAAGAGGATTATACTCCCTTGTTGTAGGCATATTATTTTACGTGATTGTATTGTATTGCATTTATGTGAGTTTTTAAAATATTATAATAATAAATTAATCTTTCTACATCAGCAATATGTGGTTTCGATGCTAGTACCTTTGGGGGCGTTGCAAGTATTACGTATACGCCTAGGGGTAGGGGGGCCTGTCGTATGCTTATATTTACTGTTAAGGAGGGCGAGGAGGGTTAAAATCATGCTGACGTCAGTAGTAATAAAAAAAATAAATAAAAATATGTACATAAATATGTATTTATTTTTATCAAAATATGTAACAAAATTTTTCTAAAAAGGCCAAAAATGTGCTGATGTAATACTGAACGCCCCCTTTGCTTATAACATAGGCGAACTATATTAAATTAAGGACATATCCAATTAAATTGTAATGTTAAATAAACGCAGTTGTATTATTTTATTAAAAATGTATATAAGAATTAAAAATATAATAGGTAGGGTACATTTTGGAATTAAACCCGCATGCATCTAAAGAAGACAATTTCCTTTTTTCACCTTTTTGTGGTTGGGCCATAGTTAATAATTTATAAGAATAATTAATCTTATTAATAAATATTATTCAAATTAACGAAAAAAAAACACTTAGAATTGAATAAATAATTAAAATGATATACCCAGGATATACAATTATTACAATATTTAATTTTATAAACAGTAAATTGTATAAACATAAAAATAACAAATATCTACACTAAACATCATTTTTAATAATGACTAGACCATATTCTACTAGAAAATATAGAAATCACTAAATGAAAAAGAATATTTTTTAGCCATTACTCATAATAATATTTCATAACACATGTGAAATATGATTTTTATCGAGAAAAGAGTAATAATTATTGTTTTCTGACACCGGTAACTATGGAGGTAAGCAGATTAAATAGTATTCAATAGTCAATTCAGAATATAATAATAGGTAGCGTTTTTCATATAGATAGGTAATTCATTTATTTTTACTACACTCGTGTAGAGTGTAGACTGTATCACACTACAAGTGTGTAACCTGGTGTACTCATCAATATAAATGATAATTCGACACTAAAAATTCAGTGTTCTTTTTTTGAACCCGTATTTCATATGGAATTTACATTATTTACTGTACTATTGATACCAGTTCATATTAATTATTATCACTCAAAAAGTGTACACGACGAAAAGATTTCATTTTGTGGTATATCTATTCATAAATCATAATCTTATCAATATTTTTTATTATCACTCATCATTGGAATTGAAACATCCTAAAGATGATATTTAATAAAAATATAATATCATCGAAAAATCCTTCCAAAATTAATAACAATTGATAAAAAATATTGTCTAATATTTTGTGTCAAAATACGAAAATAACCCGTTAATTGGCTTTCAAAATAACAACACACACATGAATTTGCTACTGCATACTTGTCTTTCGCTACTACACAATGTGTGTGCTATAACACACAAAAATAAGCCCTGGACTGGTTAGTCAAGATAGAGAGTGATAAATGGATGCGAGAGATCGAATTATGTGGAAATTGATGAGTAGGATGACCAATCTCAGATAGTTGTGACGGAAGGAAATGGCGAAGAAGATAAAAATATGATTATCATATCATTAATAAAAAATGGATAACAATAATAATCAACTGAAAAAATGATGATATTAATTTTTAATTTTTTTATAATTCATAAAAGTCTAGGTACATGATATTTATTATTGAATAAAGGGTACCTACCTATTACACCTAATACACACTAAATAAGTAAATCTTTTCATATTGAACATTAATTAAGATTATGCACTGATAAATTATGTTGTACTGCATATAAATATAGGGATTGTAAAGAAGTAATATATTATTAGTTATTTCGTATTTATTTATGGGTATAATAATATATTACATATTTAACTATAGGTAGGTATGTCCAGTGATATTAGAATATTATAGATAGGAGTTAACTGTACGTCTCAGTGGTGAAGTAGGAAAAATTGGGGGGGGGGGGGTTAAACACATTTGCAATAAGAGGAGAATCTGAAGCTCATTTAATAAGGGGTGGGCGATAGAGATAATTGAGAAATAAAGGGATAATTCTTATTAAAAATTAATTTTATACTTGTCAAATAATGATAAAAAAGGTGCACTTTGCTTGTCGGGTGTCAGTAGGGGTGGAAGCACTTTGCTTATTGGACAGGATACTTGCTTTTGGTGAATGTATTGCATTTGAAAGCAATGATAAATCATTGCTATCGATAGAACGATTCTGAGCAGAGATTTGGTGGTAATATATCGATTTGACAAAATCGTATTTTGGCCGATTTTAGGTAATTTTTCGGTACAAACTAGATGCAATTTTTACCGGAAAATGGGGTCATATGTATAGATTATATAGGTTCATGTCTTCTAGTCGAAAAGTTGTACACAGAAAAGTAAATATAAAAAAAAATAAAATAACACCATTGTAAAATTACTAGTTTTCTCGCTCCGCTCAGAATCTAAAAAAACTCAAAGGAGTGGGCGATTATTTCCACGTCTCCCCTCCCTTAAATTTTGCCACTGTAGGCAAAATATTAAATAATTAAATTCAATAATATAACGTATTAATAATCGTGGACGAAAGAAATTTTTATTTATGAGATTTTTTAAATGTGCATTCACTGTCCACTGATTATTTAAATGAGAGCATCAGGCTATTTCATTTTGAGCGATTGATTGCACATAAAATTATTTATTTATTGTGTAAAAACCAATGTTCGTATGTGAACAAACCGTAATAATCGTAATAATTTTACTTATACTTTAATCACCATAACTTACCAGCACTAACGATCTACGGTAAAATAAATGACAAACAAAAATCATAATACGATATACAAATATCCTTAGATTATATATCTAATATAAAAACAGTAAATAAACAAAAAAAAAGTTCATCAACTTTTTCTAATTTTGTGGAATGAATTTTATCGAAAAATGTTCATTATCGACTCTTATACATTTCGAACAATTTCTAATTTGTCCCCGACTAAATTCCAAAATATTTCTTAAAACGTGATAAATAAGCAAAAAAAAAAAGGTTATTAACCAGTGACGATGGTTTTATAAATGAGAAAAGAGTGACATTTTGTCGACTGTGTTTTAATTTTTCTATCAAATTTGCGAGATTTGTCGACTGACAAAAACCCTTTGGAAGGTAGACTCCTCCTACCCCGTTCGGAACACCTCTGAATATAATATATAATATATTATAAGAACTACGGCATAAAAATAGAATTGTTCATAACCTATTACTGACACGGTCGTGGTGTGAATGTAATAAGTAGTAAAAATCTGCACAGGCAAAATATTTTTTTCGTTAAAAGAACATCTGAAAAACGATAGTAAGATTAATTAGATTAGAGTAGATATTTACATATTTTATATATGTAATAAAAATACAACTATATATAAATAAAAAATATTAAAAATGAATTTCAAGTGTAGCAAATAAGCACTATTTGCTGCTGCTGTATCCATTCGCACCTCTATGTGAAAACTTACTTATAATAAATAATGGCAGAAAATATAATATATGTACCTATATATTTTATAATTGGGTACCGGACCTATTTAAAAAGTAAAAAAAACATGCTCTACAGTCTATATAGTACCTACATTCTACAGTATAGCGTTTTGTGGTATAGATGAGAGTATGCATAATAATAATACTATCTGTCACATGAAAAAATTATGGTTATTAATTTATTATGGAAATTGATTGACGAGTGGTATAACAGATGGCGCCACATGCGATCTTATCACAATAATATTGACGGTATCTTATCGCGTCGATGTCCAATCTCTAATGTTTTGTTTTGTCTTTCGTTTACAACTCATTGCGATCGTGTTATTGTCCGGATGTTATGAGTTAATATAATATTATTATAACGTTAACGATAATAATAATTATTGTTATTACTATTCGTTCGTACATATACGGTAGTAATATATGTAGTACAATATATATTATTTTATGTTGTAAATCCGACGAGGTGAGTGGCGACGTTTTTCGGTGTTTATTGTGTAGAATGACGTAGTTATGTGATGACGTTTATTCGTTTTTTTTTCTGTTTTGAGCTTCAGATGAATGTCAAGAAGAAAATTGTACCCATTTTGTGTCTGATGTCTGCGTACATACACTGGATCAAGCCTCGGTTGTTGTCCTCTTCCGCGTCCAAGGGCGGTAAGTCGCTGTTGTTGCACCTATGTGCCAGGTCCAGGTTCCTGATACCCATGATCGTCTTCACGGCATTTTGGATATTCGATGCTCAAATGCAAATTGAAGCGTCTGTTAGTTTGACGCTCAACCGGAACGTTCGCATAACGCTCGGTCCTGACGGCGCTCCACCCCAAATAGATCTCGAGGGCGACGACGATGACGATCTGGCTGACGACGATGATTTGTACTCGATCGCCTCGTATTCGGATAACTCTTCCATGTTCAATGACAGCATATTTGCAGATGATTTAGAGATACTCGAAGAAGAAGGAATCCCTATACCGAGTATAACATCGTGAGTTAAATTACTTGTTTTTTAAATTTTCATTGCTATTCCGTTAAGGCACATAGGTAAAACGATTTTTTTTCTCTCCTACTTGCTTGTTACCGTAATACAGCCATTTTTCAAAGTACCTACCTAATCAATTAATGGTAACTCAAAGAATGCTAGTAAGCTATTTAGTGAATTATTTTCTACCTAGGTTCTTGTCAAATTTTCTATCAAAAATTAATTTAGTAGATTTTTAGTACCTACAACAAATATATAGTACCTACCTAAGGAGTTTAAAATTTGAATTTTGATGATATGAAAAAAATTGGAACTATAATAAATATGTACAGGGTCCGCCATTGATTACGAATGGCTTTTAAATTATTATAACCTCAAGTTATTTTGGCCGGGAGAAAGTAGATTTGCGATGCCGTGTTCTTGATTATTTGCTATTGAGTAATCACGAATCGTTGGAATATGTATAACATTGCGTATTCACCGTAAATACGCGTTGCTGTTGATCAGCAAAGTCCAAGGCGTGTTGTTTTTATGTTTTAAAAAACATCCGTTATCAGTGGTGAACCCCAATGGACCCTGTTTAAGTGTCGGATCTAGGGGGAGGCGAAATGAGGCACTTGCCCCGGGCGCCATTGTTGTGGGGCGCAAAATTTAAAAATATTTTTGTTATTAATTTGAACCAGATATTGTAAATACCTAATATTTTAATAATAAATATGAGTGTAGTACATGGTTATAATCTTATCGGAAACAATTGAGTGTAAGGCCGTGTCCAGTGTCCACAATGCAACTTTGTTGTAAACACGTGTTTGCCACAAAAATAAGAAATGTTTCTGAAATTTATCGTCTACAATTGTGTCGGTGCGACACGTTTACAAAAACAAAGTCGGCGACAATGTATCGACACCTCATACTTGTACAAATCTACAACACGCATAGTGTTCACTGTTCAGTTTTTTTATTCTAATTTATATATAATACCTATATATGGATAAATATTTATACAGTACAATGAAATTATAATTTTTATGCATATTTACATATACCTAATTATATTTATTATTTATTATAATTATATAAATATATATGTGTTATACCTTAATTCTCCAGATATACTAATGTGAATTGTCATCACGTTTAGATCGGTCATTAAATCATTAGCATTGTATTTTTCCTAAGGACTAAGACGAATTCAATACCACCTAACCTTCTTTTGCAGGGCTTTTTTTTATGTATATTTACGTCAGGCAATTGACAAAAAATAGTATATAAAGATAAGAACAGAGATAAGCGTGATAGTTAATATTTTTACAAAAATAAATTTAAATTATCAATAAAAAGTAGTCAAGAGCTATGTTGTAAACTAATAGGCACACTATTGTTAACACTGCGGAGTATCCTATGAAGTGGATGATTGTAACTATAAAATGTGTGCTGTAGAATGATAAGGAATATTGACCTGAGTTTGGTTTTGAGAGGTAAAAGTAGGTACTTTGAACGGGATACGTGCAAGTAATTTTTATTTTCAAACTCAAAATTACGCAAGCAGTTGTTATTCTTGTATTTTTCCGAAGATTAAAATGTTTATTAAATGTTTCTTTGGTCGCGGCTTTACTTATACAGATAGTATCTGGTACCTATCTACCATTGTCGACACGAAAAATGTGCATCGACCGTTCAACGCTAATCGGTAGTTTGGCCACTGCAGATTTGCACAAAAGCTCGTGCAGTGTTCATTTTTCATGACTACGACTAATATATTTATATTCCTTGAATTGAGGAGGAAAAAGACCTTACATCTACTGTTTTTTAATTATTCATTATTTTTTAATTATTTTATTTTGAATTAATAATAGTTTGAGGGATCGTTCATTTTTATAAGCCCGAGAGTTCTTACCTATCTATCTACCCCATATTCTATTTTTCTAATTTAATTATTATTAATTAAATAATATGCATTGAGGTTTACACGTATTTATAGTCCATTAAGGGGATTGGAGCACGCCAAATTGTTATACTCGAAAACACCATAGGTACGATCGATTTGTGTGATTTGTATCAATTGTGTTTTGTTAATATTATATATTTTAAATGAATCATATGTTTCAGCTGTATAATTTTTATTAGTAATTACTATTAAGATAATTTTGTAAAATAAAAGAATTGGAGTTAAAATTTCAAATTGAAAATAATTCTTTGAAGTTATTTCAATTTTAAATTTGTCGATTTTAAAGTAGGTATTGTCTTATATAATAGATTTTGCTACAAAATATTAATCTTATCTTGATGTCAAATGTCTATCATACCATACATTACATAGGTGACTGATTTGATATCAGGTCGAAGATGTCAATTTTGTATTTTTAAATAAATATTTTTAACATAAAAAATTTCGAGACTCAAGAAATAATTTAGCAATTTAAAATTTTTTGCTTATTTATTTTGGGGGGAGTAAATCGTCTAAAACTAGGTTTCTTGTCCAATTACAGAAAAAAGTGGACGACTTATTTATTTATTTTTTTAAGGGGCGCTAATTTCATATTTTGTCTCTAGTTAAAAAAACTGTTAGATCCGGCACTGTTTATGTGCTTACCTAAATTATACATATTTTCCTGAGGTAGACGGACAATAAACCACAAAAGTAAGGTATTAAAATTGGAAATATTTTTAATTTATTAATAAATTTAAGTTAATAATATATGAGTACTTATTTTTTCTATACTGTCATTGTACGTATATATAAGTATTTAGTATAGGTACATACTATATAGTAGTTTTAGTTCTATATCAGTGGTGGCGAAAAAGAGGCACGTTAGTCAAATTTCATTAGCATGCGAAAAAAATTTAAGTTCTTAAAATGTTTTTTTATTTAAGACTATTTTTATACTTTTGAGAAGTATTTTTAATTTTTGAATAAATAATAAAATAATAGAACCAGCTCATAAATATAAAATAAAATAAAGAATAAATCATCTTTACTGACTTTCTTTTTTTTATTATAGTCCTATAAGGTTGGGGTTGGATCTTGTAAATTGTTGAATTGGACCCGGGTTGGGTTGGTCGAATTTTAATATTTATTGGGTGGGGTTGAGTTGGGTAGGGTTTGTATTTATTACAATTATTGGGTCAAAAATGACGAAGTATATTATACTTGATACTTAATGCGTCGTGTTTAATAATTCATATTTTTTTTGATAAGAAAATAATGGCATATATGAAACGAGAAATATTATAATATATAGGTACCTAGACTGATTTTATAATATTTTACATAATTAAGATAAATTTTTTTTATTTGTAAGAAAGGGGCTCATAACAAATATATAAGATATACGTCTCTTGGGCTCCAGGAGAGGACTAAATACTAAATTTATCAAATTTTTATGCGAACTAAATAGATATAAAAATTCTTGAATTTCTAGTATTCAATTACACAATAGATTATTATTATAATATAATATATTCATGTGATTAAACTTTGGTCGTTGAGTTATCTGTAGATCAATATCACAAGAAGTTAAACACAAGATATGCATTAAATAATAAATATTACTTATACATGATGTCTTAAAAATATTTAGGTATTATATTTAAATGCCGTGGGAATACCGAGTAATGTTAATTCAAAATAGTAAATCTCTTGGAATATTCTGTATTTACTTACCGATTTTTTCGATAAATACCGTATGTACGGTAGTTTTCGTTTTCAAGATAAATACTATATGTACGGTAGTATTTGTTTTCACGATAAATACCGTATGTACAGTAGTTATCATTTTTATGATAAATACCGTATGCATGGTAGTTATCATTCTATACACTATACTGTACCTCCTTAGAATTTAGATCATAAATTATTATATATCATACTTATATTATATTGTCGTATATGATTTATAAGCGTACCACAGGCAATGTTATGACGGTAACATTGTTTCAATAATTTGGCTGTTGGAATACGTAATAATAATTCCCATTCTGACCACCCGACTACCCTTGAAAATTGTTTCAATAGTCAATATTTAATATTGACATTAAAATCTAATTATATCATATTTAATTTCATAGCTTGTAGATACATGGATAATATATAAAAATTTTCTAATGATGTCAAACAACCAAACCTAAATATACATTTTAGGCCTTTAGGTATTATTCAAAGTGATAATAAGAAGTTGTGCCGTTGATATTAGCAGTGGTTTTAGAAAATTGTTTGTAATAAACATTATCAAACATTTCCAAATTGTTCCAACAATATTCAACAAGTGACCATCAATTGTTGGAAAAATTTGAAAAAAATTTATTACATGTGTCCAGTATTGGGAAAACAGATTACCCACCTTAGCGCTGTAGTATTTACAAAATGGCCGTTCTATTCGGGTTATCAATTTATCATTATTATTTTTATATTACCAAGTCCAAGTGGTAGGAGTTAATACATTAAGCATTAAGCACAGAATATATTTTAGTTCATGCGTATGTATTTATTTACTTAATATTTTCATTAATACATTATTTTACATAATAATACGATGATCGTATTACGATCACCTTTAATTTATAATGGCACTACCTTTAAAGACGCATACTTGAATATGCTAAACGCAATACTATTTTGAGAAATGCCATTGAAGGTGAGCAAATACTTAACTCAAAACAAAATTGTATTATGTGAAAAATTAATTGAGGTAAGTTTGTTTTTAATAATAATTATACTAAATTGTATTATATATTATGAATAAAAATATTTTTACAATATAATATAGTTAGGTATCTATTGACAGTATTGTAAAAAATACTTTTAAAATGTATTTAAATATTTGCTAAAAAGTATTCAAATACGTATTTTAAAATACATTTGAAAAAGTATCGAAGTATAAATATAAATATTTACAGTATTGTAAAAAATACTTTTAAAATGTATTTAAATACTTGCTAAAAAGTATCGAAATATAAATATAAATATTGTACAAATTACTATCGTACCTATATATTAATTTATATATCTACCTATAAAGTTTGACTAACACAAATGACAAATACCCACTTGAATAATAAGTATTATTTATAGTAATAATAGGTATATTATTAAATTTAAAGTAAAATAAAATATCAAAGTTCTGCCCCACCAAGCTAGAAAAATGTTTTTTTATACAACATATATGTTTAAGTAATTACATATTAAAATTACACTAAAATAAGTTTATGCGATAACATATTATAACAGAGATATTATAATTATGTTATAAATATCGTTTTAGACACATTTCTTTGTAGATATTTTCTTTCAGTCAATTTTTAAATAAAACCTAACTAATTTTAATAAAATTTGATATTTACATAATTATTTCAAAATTTGTGCCAATCAGTCATTTTGCTCATTTTTGTTGTTGTCCAATTTTCATTTCAGTTCAAAATTAATTTTATTAAATTAAAGTATTTAAATTTTTAAAAAAATACAAAAAGTTGTATTTAAAATTCTCCTTGATTGTATTTAAAAATTATTTTAAATAGGTATGCAAAAAATATTTAAATACTTGTATTCAAATACTTTACAACACTGTATATTGAAATGCCTTTTCTCTTTTTAGTAGATTATTTTAAGCAATATATTTAAAAATTGTCAAAATATGTGCTATACAATTTAAAAACTGTTTATTAATGTTTACTATTATATTTTTTGTTTTTATTACTTATTTTTATTTGTTGTGCTATAGTATATAATAAAAATAGTAAATCGTATATTAACAATAAAATTACGTTGGATCGTAACTTCACAAATGCACAACCAGCACAAGAAAATAATATATTACCCGATTAGAATAACTAGAATTTTATCTACCAGAGAGCGTGTCGTTAATCTGTTTTCCCAATACGAGTACCAACAGGTAACTACCGAAATATTGATAATTGTCGACATATTGATAGTTATAAATAAATCGGTAGTTACTGATATATCGGTAATTTATTATTGATCAACCGGTAATTACCGAGTTACCGGTAGTTACTGGTATACCGGTATCATGAAAATACCGCCACCTCTAAAGTTCATTATATAAAAAAGAAAATTATTAATAAGACTAGCTTATTAGATTTATTTTAAGTTAACATTGAACACAATCCAATCGTTATCTATTTTTAACAATTTAAAATATAAATTTTACATTGTTTTAAAAAATTTATTCACATAAGTATAGGTATAATATAGGTATAAGTAGTTTTACATTTTATGAATATAATGCGTTTTTTATGAAATTGTAGGTATGTTTGATGATAGGACTTTTACGTAGTATTATAATATAACTGTACAATAATAATTATTGTTAAACACGTGTAAAAATTAAAACTTCGATGTTGTATAATTAATAATGCATAATAAACATTAAACAATAAAGACGGTACTGTATAATAAATTATCGATAACGTGTTTGTTTGATGAGTCGTTTTGAACGACGTAGTCTTAGTACCTATTAGTATAATATTATTGTGTATAATAATAGATATCTACTTGTATATAGGGAATTAAATCGTGTTAAAAGTTTTTAAATTCCAAAAGAAAATAATCGTTTTTAAGTTAGGTTGATGATTTAATCCAGACCGAGCTGCTATTGGAGTTTATGATAAGAGGATGATATACACTTAATTTTTAAGGAATTTTGTATAGACCATTTTTTATTAAATTTTAAGAAAAATCAAAATCAAATAAATTAAAAATATTTAAATATATTTTTAAAATAATTTAAAAATAGACCTGTGTTAGTACAATTTTTAATTGTTGTGTAATCATGATATTTGTAAAAAAAACATGTTTATGCATTTTTCATTTTTATCAACTTGAAAATATTATAGAAAGATGAAATAAAAAATAAAATTTGAAGAGCGAAATTCTCTAGCCTCTGTTGGAGCCAATTTTTGATATATGCATTTTTACACGTTTTATAAGCTGCTAAAAAAATTTATATTTTAACAACTCATAAAACGTGTAAATATTTATATCTCAAAAATTGGGTTCCATCAGTCATCAGATAATGTTGTTAGCTATAAATTGTTTTTTATTTCGTATTCCTAACATGTTTGTAAGTTGATAAAAATGAAAAAAGCTAATGCAAGATTTTCATTGAAAAATTGTCGGTGTGGCGTCCTCTTAATATTATACTCGGAGAGACAAAATTATCAGACTCTATGTTAGAATCTCGTTAGATTATTATCATTGTTATCATGTTGAAATATTTACATGAGAAGTATGTGGGCATCGAATATGTAAGATGAGAGGTCTACATAAATCGTGCAAAAGGAGGAACTAAACCTGATCCCGTATTATCTTCCCGACGACTAACCTGTTCTTTACAATCGTGCACTAGACACCGATTATTATACCAATATATCGGGTAAATTTGATAGCCAGTGCAATATTGATATTAAAACGACGGAATTAATAAAACTCTATCATAGGTATCTACTATCTACCTTGCCGGCATGGCGTACCTACTTATATATAACGGTGTTAAAATTATATATTAAATATTAAGGAGTAGACGTTATTTTAACCGATACTTCATAGTTTATCATGTAATCTACTAATCTAAAAAGTATAGTATCCAATCCAAATTCCGACATCTGACCATAATATTGGCGTGTGTATTATGTACCTTTCTACTGCAGACGAATAGGACGTGTAAGATTGTACGCATACTTTGTGGTTGTGACGTGCGCTGCAACGATATGTATTCCTTTTACTCTTTTCTTATCCGAATTCTTTTATATGTTTAATTAATTGTATTAATAACTGTATTAAAGGTAAATCATCTGGTGAATTTATCCTACTATTATAATATATTGTTTATGAAAACATGGAAAAAAACATAATATAAAATTTGGGAAGGCTCTTATTTTGAAACATTATTCGTTGATTTGTTACTTTTGTGATATAATATTTTGTATGATGTGTACCTATACTGAAAAAGAAAACTGAACTCAAAAAAATAATTTAACAGTAATTTATGTTCATATTTCATAATCAGTTCGACGCTTGGGTATAACTTAAGATTACTTATATATAATATTTTTGCTAATATTTCTGTTATTGTAAGTGCATATGGGCATGCATATTTCCAACAATTTTAGTGTCAGAAGTTCCGAACCCTACAAATTAAAATTATTTGTCTTATTCTAATAGTAGTTTGTATAATTATATAAAACTGTATAGTCTATACTGTAAACTATATTTTGAATTCTTATTTCAGTTTGTTTAAATAAGTGTTATATGTATATGTGTGTTATGTATATGTATTATATCATTAATATATTTATTTAATATAAATATTAAATATTCTAAGTAATAAGTTTCAATATAATATTGATGATAGTTAATGTGATAACTAATATTCTATCAGTAAATGATCCCACAACACTCATATTAAATACATATTATAATTTTAATTATTATTTTTTATAGGTACTTAAAGTATAATATATAAATTAACCTATTTTTAACGTAATATACAATGTACATACACATTTTTAAATATATAAGTACCTACTGTAATTATGTAATAAACGTTGGTAAAATTGTACAATTAATATTAATTACAATTTTTGAAAGCAAATTGTTTAAACAAATCATAAAAAACTAAAACTAAATATAAGGTATCTATATTGAAGTGAACGTGGAATTGAAGAAAAATATTAGTGGCGCTAAAAATATTTAACATTCCTCAATAGAATCCTAAATACGCCATTGTCTTAGATAGCTCCGCGATGAATTGTATATAAAATAAATAACCAAATACCGAAATATATAAACTATAAAGGTAAAATTCACGAGACGTTTTAAGATACGTAAAACGATTATTCTGTTTTACTAAAAGAACGCGAATTAATTAAAAAAAATTATATATCATTAACTGATAAATATATACGGACTACAATACACATAGGTAAATATACAGACTCGTCAAATAATTTGACTTCATGTTTGATATAGATATTAGTCGTATGAAAATTATATTTTAGCCCAGGGTTTTACTTAAAAATTACAAGGGGGGGGGGTCATTATATTTCCCTAGCATCCTCTGCATTGAAAAAACTTATATCTCAAAAAATAAGAAAGCACAAATAAGCACAAACGAATGGCATCATTAAAATATTGAAATTGGAAAGTGGGGGTGCTAGGGAAATGCTAGCGTCCCCTCAAAAAGGTTTATATAAGGCTTACAAACGAAAGCCCCACGTTTGATTTCAAAATTCTGTGGTGTAGGTGTTGGCATTTCCCCAACATCCCCATTCACCACTGAGAAAAACTGAAATCTCGGAAACTAAGAAAGCACAAATGTTGGGATTTTCGGCACAAACAAGCACAAACGAAAGCTTTGGGTTTAATTTAAAAATTCCGAGATAGGGGTGCTGGGGAAATGGATCTGTTCCCGCCACTATTTTTAATGCACCGCCTAATACTCAGATTCCCAATAGATTAACGCGGGCTCATATAATAATAATAATAATAATAATAATAATAATAATAATAATAATAATAATAATAAGAAAAGGTCTAATTGGTAAACTCTCGTGTGTGAATCTGAAAGACCATTTGAAATCCGTTTTTCATTTTAAAAGAACAAAGTTTATTACCAAAGAAAATTACCCTTACATGTGGATGCTTAGAGGTGGTGCATATTATGTAAAATAAGTAAACGAGAGGATGGGAAGTGTTAAACGGAGTAGTTTTTTTGCCGTCTATTTATGTGGATTTTTGTCGTGCGGTCGTATATTTTTTGTGCAGGTTTACTTATATTTTTCTTCTTTGTATGTTGTGGTAAATACTCCATAATTTTCGTTTGTATTTGTACACGTTTCATTTTCATTTACATATTATATGTAAATTATAGGTTGTAGCTGGACCTAAATTTGAGTGGATGTCCAAAAAGGAGAGTATATTTTTACTGTATAATTTTACATATTATGACTATTTTAAACGGTGCAGTTAATTATATCGTTTTATTAATTATATTAATAAAACTATAGAGAATGTACAATTTAAAACAATTTTGGATGGGGGTTTAAGTTCTAAATATGGATCTGAAACTTATTTTCTATTTTAATGGGCTGGAACAAAATTATTTAATGGGCCTTATGTGATAAATAAAAAAAAAAATCATTACAAATAAATTTACTTAAATTTATTTTTAAAACGTTTTTCATATGTTCTTTTATTTTTAAAAAACCACAATACCCAAAAACCCAACATTTTGTCCAAAATTGATTATTTAAAGATTAAATAGGTAATTGAAAAAAAAGAAAAGGATGGCTTGCTATTTGCTATATAGGGTCGGTTAGAATTTTCGTTTCATCTGGTAAAAAAATCCTGAGAACGTCTATATGTTGCCTAAAATACAAAAATTGTGTCCTGTACGTTGTACAATTTGTATTTTGTGTTTATAGAAATCGGGGTTTTAAGATTTTACTAAATATATAAATTTAAGCATTAGAATGTATTGAAATACACTGCGGTTATTACCTAAATATTAAAGAGATTATTAATATTCAATTTCCATTCTGTATATATTGATTATGTTTCAAATATGGACATTTTTTTAGCACTTTTTCTTTGTTTTTTTAAAAAGCTAAAGTGTGTATGTGGGCTCTATTTTTGATTACGGAGAGTTATTTTCGATATAGTGGAATATTTGTGATTAATGTTGACAGTTTTTCTTTGCGTTGTCCAAAATAAAGAGTATTCTTTATAGAATTTATTCTATGTTTGGTGTTTATTTTTTTCGATATATTATATGGTAAACATTAGCTGTTCTCCCTTCATCCGTATTTCGTGTATTGTATATAATATACAACCCTATTCAGTGTAGTAGCGTATATACTAGGTATATTCGTCTGTATAGAAAATAGAAAATTCAGATTTTGCGTTTTTGTTATTGTAGTGCCGGCGGTCAAAAATGAAAGAAAATGTTTATATTTACCTAAGTACATGTCTTTATATCCGTATACATGTCGTATATCGACGGTAGCGCCAATCAAATTTAAATCGTATCGCGTGCGTTTTGAATAAAACGGAAAACGCCGCAAGTCACGTAGTAGGTACCCGAAAACATCGTAAGGTTAAAAAAAAAAAAAAAAAAACAAGTTCGTTTTATTTTGAGTTTATTTACGAAAGCTTATCATTGTCATCGTCGTCGTTATATATACGAGAGATGACTGTATTATTTCATATTTTGTTTGATTTTATATTGCGGTATATAGTGTACATGCGAATATAGAATCGAATGACGGTTTTCTTAATATTTAATTGAGAAATATATTTATTGTTTTATAAGAAAAGTCAGTTTCTGAATAGGCGCTAGAACTATTGAATTTGAAAGCAATGATAAATTATTTTCATCAAATCAGTCCAAAGTTTTTATATTTTAACCAAGTCAATATACTATGTAGATTGTAGTGCTATATAATATAGTAAATTTTTGTTAGTTTATAAATTTGAAATGAAATGTTTATGGCATTTAAATACATAATATTACAAGCGAAATTATTAAACAAACTTTTTTTTCTAATTTCACAAAAAACAAAATATATAATATAGTTAAGAGTTAAAGAAATGTATGTTGATGAAAAGAAAGGAAGTGGAAGACCGAAAAAGAGGTGGCGGATGTGATGGTGAGTGTTATGAGAAAGGTATGGGGTTAAGTGAAGAAGATGTGGGGGATAAAGTTAAGTGGAAGTATAGGACTAGTAGGGCTACTAGGGTAGCCGACACCAAATAGTTGGGAGAGAAGACGAAGGAGAAGAAAGTATATGTACGAGTACATATATAAAAATTACAATCTGCCATGTTAATATATCTTGTAAAAGTGCATAAGCTCATAAATAATTATACACTTTTGTCTATGCATAGTGTAAATATAATTTTGAACATTGATAAATGATAATATTCTTAAAAAACTACTTCATATTGCATTTTAAACGCCTCAAGAGAACTCTGTTCAGTTGGTGGAATTCTATTTAAATATAAATTAATTTTTTAATTTCAATGTTTTATTTTTTTTTTAAAACTACAGGGCTTTCTATATACGAAAAATATTTATAGACCTGCAAACATAAACATTGAATACATTCAAATTGTATAAGTATGAAATAAATTACGACAGTCTACAAGTAGGTTTAGTAAAAATACAACATACATACAATAAAAAAAATGGTTTAAGGGGGGGGGAATACTTTCATTGCTCCGCCTCTCTGCATCCGCTATAGTTCCTATATGCACCGTACTTATTCATAAATATTTTTAATTCGGCGTGTTTTCGCGATTAACCAGGTTATGTTATTTTGTATTATCTATAACCAAACATAATAACCATTCCATTTGATCGGTTATAAACACGAACTAAGATAGTATGGACTGGAAACAAAAAGGAAGGCGGGTGGTAGTGGTACGTTACATTTTGTTACGGTGAAATTAGTAAGTGGGGGAATCTAAGCGATAATCTATTATGGAATCCTAGCGAACATTTGCTATACCACACATACCATGTTGTCTGAGTATGAATATGTTGTCAAAACTATAAACTAGGCGGCATTTTAATCGCATAGATTTTCCACCTTGATATTTACCGTAACAATTTGTCTGCATGTATTAATCCGTCGTTTCCAGTCCATACTATCTTAGTTCGTGGTTATAAATTATTATAACCAAAACTGATTGTTTATAAAATTCAGTAACCAAATTACATTTGGTTAATTGCGAAAACACGCCTATTGTTATGTTAAATGGCTTGTACACATTTTATGGACGATTAAAATGTTGCTAATCTATGTTTATACATAGGTATAGTGTTTGTATTATCTGTTCCATTTGATTGGATAACGCGCGTATTTAATTATTTAGAAAAAATAGGCTACGATGACCTTGATGTATTTAGTTTTCCTTCGTTTCAAATATAATGAATATAATTAATAAAGTGTTATTCAATAAGTATAAAAGTCATTATATTTTACCTATGTATTTTTTCAAAATTAAAATTTGTCTATATGTATTTATATTATAATATACGTTTTAATAATATTGAACCACTTGTGTTTTAAATGTTGCAGAGTTGATGAACCGCCCAGAGATACTTTTGATCATCAATACTAATATAATAGTGAGTTAAAATTCAAATAATCCACGTGATTTTTGAAAAAAATAATTACCAAAATCTATTTAGGTATAATGTATGTTGACATGGTTTTTTTTTTCTCAAAATCGTCCAAGAATAATATAATATTGTGTTATCAACTATGTCGTCGTCATCGGGTTCCTAAACGGTGTGATAATTCCGTCGCCCAAAAATTGTAGTAACAATTTATTATATTACTATCAAATATTGAGCGAGATGACTTGCATTCCATATGTATATATTATCGTTGTGAAACGCATATACTGAATTAGTTATTAAGTTGTCGCGTGCGTGTGTTCTAGCGATTTTCGTTATTTAGCAATATTCGCAAACGTTGACGAAATACATATTGCACACACGCACCACATATGCACATCGTGATACTATTTTATAATGTGTAGATATTTTATTATTTATTTGTATAGAATACGTATATTTATTTATAGATTATATTATATATTGTTTTGATATATTTAAAAATATTAATACATTTTTACAATAAATAACAAATTAAAAATCGTTAGATTTTGAGCGTTTACAATGTTTATAGTGTATTATATCTAGTTTTCTAGCAGTGGAAGTATATGAGATATAAGATGGTAAAAAAAAAAACAATACTAAAATATATGACAAACATTAGTACCTATTACTAATAATACATACACACACATCAATAATGCGACGAGAAGACTGATATAAAAATGATGATGTTGGTAAGCCAAACTCTCAGTAGTTGTTTAAAACTTAAGATGAGAACATTGTTTTCGAAATACGTATTTGTTAAATAAAAACAAATTATTTTGTAGAAACTGGGTATTTATTTATATATAATGATGATGTTATTTGGCAGTATTTAAGAGGACGTCACACCGAACATTTTTCAATGAAAAACTTGCATTAGCATTTTTTATTTTTATCAATTTACAAATATATTCGAAATATGAAACAAAAAACACATTATAGTTTACAACATTATCTAGCGACTGATTTTTGAGATATGCATTTTTACACGTTTTATGAGCTGTAAAATATCGGGGTTTAAATTTTTTTAACAGCTTTTAAAATGTGTAAAAATGCACATATTAAAAATCGTCTCCAATAGTCGCTATAGAATTTTATTTATATTTTATTTTTATTTCAACTTTGTACAATATTCTCAAGTTGACAAAAATGAAAAATGCGTAAATATGTTTTTTTTTAAACCAATATCGTGATTACTTGATAATTAAAAGTGGTACTGACATAGTAGGTCTATTGGTCTATTTTAAGAATAATTTAAAGATAGTCATGTGTCATTACCATTTTTTTTATTGCTGTGTTATCACGATATTTGTTAAAAATCATGTTCATGCTCTATGCCTAAAACTTTCTCTGTATAATTTGCAGAGTCAAAATTTAAACAAAGTGTGAAAGATGAGAAAGCTGAGAATATTTATTGTGCTTTAGCGTAGTTTTTTTTCAATATGTTTTTTTGAAAACCTAAAATCCCTGATTGAAAATCGTAAAGTTTTTTTTGTTTTTAGTCGTATTCAAGGCCATTTAGACCCATCGCCGTTTCCACTATGCCTTTCCATGTCTCCCTCTCCATCGCCATTCTTTCTCCATCTCTGATTCCTAGGAGCTTTAGATCTTCTCTAACTCGATCACTCCACCGCTGTCTTGGCCGTCCCCTTGGTTTTGTTCGATCTGGCTTCCAGCTTCTAACTTTATTTACTATTCTATCCTCCGCTCTTCACACATGTCCTACCCAGCTAAGTCTTTGATTTTTTAGGACACCTATAATATCGGTTTCGTTACACGATTCCCTTAATTCTGCATTCGTTCTTCGTTCGTATTTGTTGTTTTTGGTATTCTTTTTTGGGCCGAAAATCCTCCTTAATATTTTCCTATCAAATGTAATTAATTTCTTCTCGTCTGTCTTTGTTGACGCCCACGCCCCGCATGCATATAATACAACAGGTCTTATCAGGGTTTTGTATAGTCCAACTTTTATTCTCCTTGATAATAGTTTTGACTTAAACAGTGGTACCAGGGAGAAATAGCATTTATTTCCTGCTATCATTCTACGATTTATTTCTTCATGACTATTTGCTCTTTTGTTTACGTCTACTCCGAGGTATTTAAAGTTATGCACTTTTTCAAATGTCATATCTCTTACTGAGATTGAATTTTGATGATGTTGTCCTCGTGATACAATCAGATATTTAGTTTTGTCTTCGTTGATGTTCAGTCCTATTATTTTTTTTTCTTCTATTAGTCTCTGATGTGTCTCTTACTTAATCTTCCGTTTCGCTCACTATTATTATATCATCTGCGTACGCTGCCATCACAATATTTTGTTCTTCAATTTTTAGACCTATGGATTCTTTTTGAATTTTCTTTACTACCGATTCCAGGACAATGTTGAAGAGTATGGGGGATAATGCATCCTCTTGCCTCAAACCAGTTTCTACTGAGAAATCTTCTGATATTACGGAGTTGAATTTCATTTTACATTTGGAATTTTGTACACATACCTTGACTAATCTCACCAGTTTTGCTGGTGTTCCGAGTTCAATCATTACCCTCCAAAGACTACTTCTCTTGATTGAGTCGTAGACTTGTTTTAAGTCCACAAATAGTAAGTATATATCTTTGTCAAATTCATGGCTTTTTCCACTATTCGTTTGATTGTGTGTATTTGGTCTACAGTTGACGTACCTTGTGTGAACCCCGCTTGGTAATCTTCGATTACTTCTTTAGCATACGGTTTTATTCTATTTAATAATATGTTTAATAGGACTTTTATGATGTGTTCAGAAGTGAAATTCCCCTATAGTTCCGATAATCCATACTATCTCCTTTTTTATATATTGGACACAATAGTGACATGTTCCATGTTGATGGTATCTTCTCATCTTTCCATATTTTTTCCAATCAATTGTTTTAATTTAGTAATTAGGGGGTTTCCTCCTTTTTTTAACAGTTCGGCCGCAATTCCGTCTTCTCCCGGCGTTTTCCCATTTTTAAGTATGCTTTTTGCCTGTTCAATTTTTTCCTCTGTAGGTTCCTCTATGTATTGTTCAACTGTAGTATTTTTTTCCTCCGACTCAATTTGTGTTGGCATTCTTTCAAAAGAATACAAATAAAGACGTTTTTGAATTCACTAGCTACTTCTGTCTTTTCTGTTATAAGTGACCCGTCTTCTCTTCTTATAATCGTTGACCTTGTCTTGAGTTCTTTCTTAATTTCGTTAGATTTTTCAAAGAAAAGTTTTGTATAACCTCTGTAACTATCTTCTATTATTCCTATTATTTTATTTTCCCACTCTCTTTTCTTCCTTCTGATTATACGCCTTGTTTCTCTCTGCTTAGTAGAATCCTCTTATTATTTTCAGAAGGGTTTTTAAGTTTTTTAATACGTGCTAGATTTCTATCAGCCATTACTCTTCTGCAGCTTTCATCAAACCATTTATTCTTAGTTCTTTTTTCTTCAAATCCTATGGTTTCATTCGCCACTTTCTTAATTGTACTTTGAGTAATGTTTCAAATTTCGTCTAGTTTGTCTGATTCTTTTATCAATTGCAATGCTTTTGCTAGATTTTTTTTGTATTGTCCTTCAATTGTATGATTCATTAAAGTTTCTGTATTCATCCTCTTGGGAAGTGCTGTTCTTTTTTGCTTCTTAACCGATATTCTAATCTGGACTTGAATTTTTATCAAGAAATGGTCTGATATCGCACTACAGCCTCTCATACTCCGAATGTCTGTGATCCATCTTCTAGCTCTTTTATCCACTATGACGTGGTCTATTTGATTTCTCGTCTGACCAGATGGTGATACCTTTGTTTGCTTGTGGATGCTTTTATGTGGGAATTTTGTGTCACTAATTATCATGTTTCTTGTCATTGCGAATTAATTAGTCTAGTGTCGTTATCATATGATTTTTCATGCAAGCTGTGTATCCTGATTGTCGCCTATGTATTAATTCTTGTCCGATTTTCGCATTGAAATCTCCTGTCAGTAATTTTACTTTGTTTGATGATATCAAGTCGTAAACTGTATCTAGTCTATCATAGAATAAGTTTTTTATCTCATCCTCATTCTCTTCGGTCAGTGCGTAGCAGTTAACTATGACTATGTTGACCCATTTGCATTCTATCTCTAAATAACATATCCTGTCATTAACTGTCTCAAATTTTTTAACTTTCGGCAATACCTTGTCATTTACAATAAATACAACTCCATTTTGGGAATGAATTGAGCTCCACTTTCATCCGAGGTATATTAAGTCGATTCGTAACCAGTTATTTTTACATGGAGGGTGGTTAGCTCTACGATAACCCCCATTAGTGGAGGGTGCGACTGATTCGGGTAACCGCGGGTCCGATATGCTCATAACTCCTAAGAGCACCCTGCGGGGATCGTAAAGTTTTAAAATTTTAAAATTAAAAAAAAATATTAACTAAAAAAACCCCATGCTATGGCATAGTAAATATTCTTATCTTTCATATTTTGGATATATTTTGACTCTGAGATTCCTAAGAAAGAAGTTGTAGTTATAGAACGTAAACGTATTTTAATACCGCTAAAATGGGTGTGTAGCATATCCTTTTAAAATTTCTGAATTTGTATTGTAATGTATTAGTAATGTATAATGTTTTTGTCCATTTTATGACATTTTAATTTAATATTAATTGTTTTGTATATATTGTTAAAAGTATTATGTGTGTAAATAATAATTTATATTGTACTTATTATTATATAATAATATTATATACACATACGAGTATATATGATATGATATTAAAACATACAACTAATAATAATATTTATATATTTAATTTTTTTTATTATTGTATACAATCAAATTTTATTTTTTATTTACATAGATATACATATATATATATATATAATATATTATATAATATAATATATGTTGATTTATATATTTATATAAATCATTATTATTATACATATAGCTAATAATATAGATTGTAAATTAAACATAATATAATATATATAGGTACGTTTAGATTTTATCATGTTCTAGTATGGAACATGATTAAACGTAACGTTAAGAGGTAAGAGGATGTGGCATCTGACTCGGTTGTATTCGTCTGACATAAGCGCAGCATAGTAAAATCGGGTTTTGTATTTCTAATTTCATGAAAAATTTGTTGATAGGATATGATCATAATTATTAAAGAGAAAATAATTTATGACATGTTGGAATCAGTGGCGTCATTTAGACCGCGCAAGATATACATTTGTGTATATTAAAATTTATATTAATTTCGCCCGTGTGATAGGTATTGGCTATTGTAGGCTTGTGCCTTTAACTGGTCTACTTACAAATTAAAAGTTATGAATTTTTTATCATCTCTAAAACATGATAAGTCATGCCTGGGCCACTGTTTACTATTATATTGGAAAATAAGCGAGTTATTTTATTTTTGTTGTATTGAAAATTCCAAATAGGGGTGTGGTCTGCATAAAAATATGCGTATTAAAAAAAAAAAAAATTTAAATGACGCCACTGGTTGGAATTATATTTTAAACCAATTAAATTTTAAGCAAAATATTCATAATTTAATTATCCCATTATTCATATGTTTGTAAAAAACTTAAAATTATATTTATCAAAATAATAATTCCTACATGTTATAAATTATGTTCTCTTTAATAATTATTATAATGAGTCATCATATCTTAAAATCAACCAATTTTTCACGAAATTGGAAATACAGGTACAAAACCCGATTTTACTATGTTGCGCGTGTCTCGGATGAAGAAAACTGAGTCAGATACTACGTCTTCTTAAGCGAAAAAGTGATAATTTATTTAAATTTATTCTTATATATTATTTAATCATATTTTACTAACATTTATTATATTATGTAATATAATATAGTCGATTAATTCACTGTATTTTTTTAAACTATATAATTATAATTAATATAATATAAATAATAATAATAATAATATGTAATACTAGATTTCAATCGGTTTAGTATTGTTAGCTGGACTAAATTTGAACCGGTTCTCGTGTTTGATCTGAAAAAAAATATTGAACGACTATTAAACATTTTAATAAATTAAAAATATTTTCATAATTTTAATCAGAGGCACTAATTCAGTAGTATCCCATGAAGTAGTTAAATTTTTTCAATTATCAGATTAAATTTCATGATAAAATCAAGCTAGAAACGTTAAAATTGGAAAATACAACCCCCAGTTATTTTATGTATTATAATTACTATAAATTATAATAATTATAGTCCTATAGTTCTTTTTTAAGTTTCTAGTCATTTAGAAAAATAATTTAGAAGGTTAGGTAGTAGTTTGTTTGGTACTATACTCCGCGCACTTCAAGAACGTACTTTGTCGAGTAATACAGAGTTGAAATAAGAGCACCAATATTTATTGAATATTGTCATTCATGTATACAGAATGACAATTTATTTGGACAACGCTGTATAATACCGGCCTGCGCGTTGCGAATGAGTTTTCGTCCGTAAACTAGGTACATTCTTTACATGCGCGAAGTATAATAATGTAATAATACGTGCTTTGCTACAGTGAAATATATAATATTGCACTATTAATTATAGTCGTTGTTAATAAAATAACCAAAATCCAAATAATTATTACAGATTTTTTTCATATTATCAAGTAAGTTAGGAAGTAATTTTGAGTAATGAAATAGATAAAATAATTTAAATATAAAAAAAACAAAATGACAAATCATCGATCGTGATTTAAACTTTAAACCGTGATGTTGAATACTTTATTACATTATAGTACCTAATTCAATTTATAATCTATCCAGTTTATCTACGCCCTCGTTGACGTCACACGTTTGACCAGATCAAGGGTTCAAAAATATTAATTGAACAATGTGTGTTACCTACGATGTGTGACTTTTATATAATCATGGATATTTTTGGGTAATCAGTATTTTGCTGGGAGTATTCCATAGAGATAATCTCAAAAAAAAATAAAAAATAAGTAGGCAATACATATTCTGTTCTTCAGCAATTTTAGTAACCCTTGAAAATTTAAAAATGTAACTGCCATCAAGGGTGCAGATAAACTGGAAAATTTTAAATTAAATTAAAACGTTAGGTATATATTTTATTGTGTGCAGTTATCGATATGACTCGGGTTTTTCCGTTGTCAGGTGAGAATGCGAATGGGGGCTTATAATCGATTGTTCTAAAAATTTTAATTTTGTTTGGCCATATTTTAAAATAACGACAAAAAATCATATGACATTATTATCGTCAAATAACTTAGATATTAAATTGATAATATTATGGTATCTATAGAAATTTGATTATGTATGGCTGTCAAAACTTAATTATTTTGTTTAAAACAGACGGTTAAAAATATATATATATATATATATATATCTAAAATCAATGTATGAGTATTTACAGAGAACATTATTGAGAATTATTGTCAATTTTATAATTTATTGTGGTGATTTTATTTACGAGATGAATTTAATTAATTCAATTTAGAGTGGTAGGTGTTTATGTCATTAGCTTTATAAAGTTTTAACTGTCTTATTGTGATTAAGTTATTATTTGTAACATTATTTCGGTAATTTTCTTAATAACACGAAAGTTGCAATGAGACATTTTTTCTTACAAAATGTCTGATAAATTGGACATACTAAAGAAGAAAGAAACTCAATGGTACCGATATTGCATTGTAAGCCAAATATGTTACTAGGGAGAAGTTTTTCTTTAGAAACCAGTCCAGCCGATATTTTAGTATGGACTTTACGAGTCTGTAGAAGGCAAAAGAGAGAGCGATTGGACTGTATGCTGTGAGATTTGAATTGGGTTTGGGAATAGGAGTAATGTGGAACTGTCTCCAGAATCGGGTATAATACCATTGATTCAGAGGGAATTGAGAACAAATAGTTGAATTTGAAGAGCCTGTTTAGAAGTTTTTTAAATGCAATACCGAAATTCCGTTAATACTATTAGCGGGAAATTAAAAAAAGCTAGAAAAGGTTCTTAAGATTGAAGGGGGTAGTGAGAACACGTGAATGGGGATCAATGTTAGGATGAGAGTGAGAGGAATAGGATGAACTTCTTGAACGGAAGGAACATAAGGCAATGCAAATTTATCGTAGAAAGTAGAGGACGATAAACACAATTTTTTATTTTTTTTTGTGGTTGTTTATAGATCAGTTTCATTTTTCTTCTCATGAAAATTGATTATACGAAACTTCTTAAAAATCGGGTTGATACGCTCCTTGGGTGACGACCACTTATCGTCAGCCGCTGAACACGTAATCTTTTGTGAAAACCATCAGATCGTAGGAACGCTCCGTCGCGGCCGTAAGTCTGGAAAGAGCACACGAATTTTGACGGCCGAAACAGTCTGGTCGATCGCTGTTTGCTAGCCGATCAGCTTTGTTACGTGCAACGGCCGAGGTTTTGGTCAACACGCCATTATTGTTAAGTGAACATGCCCGAGTAATCTGTTGAGTTAACAACGTGGATGACAAAGGGCGTGACGATAATATAAACTCCACTCACCACACACTCACAGTTCACTCGCACGACAACAGCGACGAATAGTTCTCACGATCATCCACCGCTGGGATATAAACAACATTATCAACAGTGGTCACGACTATTAGTGATAACGATTTTGTAAACAACAATTTTTATTTTTATTTTTTGGACCGGGTTTGCTGGATTAATTCGTTTGATTTCGTATTACCGCTCCCCATCAATAAACGAAACGTTTCATTTACGTTCACACACTCGAGCAAAACAGTCAGCTTTACAGACAGAGAAATTGTCAACGGAAATTAACCGTGATTCGGCCAAATTGATTACGGAAACGCAGGTTACCGAAAAATACCCTCGAAAATATTTCCGTTAACATATCCACGTAGTCAACAAACCACGGATATCGTTTATACTTTCAACGTTGCTCGTAGACTCAAACGCGAAAGTACCGTTATGTTACTCAGATCTCCAACCTACAACACTTCACTTACGTCTGCCACCACAAAACTGGTACGATGCACACACATTCAGATTTAGGGGAAGTTTTAATTGTAGAAACAATGCAATAGAATACATAATGACAATTCGCAGAGTAAACAGCAATGACGAACGATGTTCCACTCAATCTGGTCAGTGGAGTGTACGTTAAATGAACATGCCTGGGTATAATCCATCGACACATCCAGTGGGGCTAAAATTGTGTTCTGGTTTCAAAACAACGTTATGTAACCTATTGGCACAAAATCTGTATGTAAGCCAGAAAAACTCAGGGTTAGAAAACCACCCAATAAATTGCCCACCATAATCGGTGGTTTAGCTGGGGAGGAGGTTACGGACAGCGGGGCAACGTTTGGTACCGAACGCCTACCTCCGACAGATGTCCAAAGTCTGATCAACCACCGGTCTACGAAATATAGAATTACCAGCAACACACAACAATTAGAGGAACTGCCGTTTTTAGACCAGGAATTAGAAGTCTAGATATCTCATTTGTGGCCGCCATTTTGGAAAATCTTGACTTTCTCATCGAGAACAAAGTCTTCCGAGATTACTATCTGGCCGCAGCCACTATCCATGACATCTAGCGACCACGACATCCAACAGCTACAGCTAGTCCGGTAGGCAACCAAACATCATAAAACAATCTGTCTGTTATCAAGACGAATAAGGACACGTCGTCACCAGCATAGGAAGAAAAAGTAACAGAATAGGAAGATACGGTACACCGACTGGGCCGTCCTCTGGTGGTTTGGCGGGGGAGTATGGCACGGTCCTTGGGTGACGACAACTAATCGTTAACTGTGGACCCCATAATCTTTCGTGAAAACCACCAGATTGCGGAAACGTCTTGCGTTTCCACACCCGTAAGGCTGGAGTGAGCGCGCGGAAGGTCGATGGTCGAAACGGTCGGCTCGATCGCGAGCTGATTAGCTTTACTCTGTGTACCGACCGATCACCTCTGGGTCTCGGGTTCTGGTTAACTTAACACCATTTTTACATGTACCTATATATTTTTTATTCCTTGTTTTTTTTTATTAATTCCATCTTCATCGCATTTTAACTATACGTATGCATCGGTATACTTTCATTACATCATGTGTTGTTTTTTGTAAATAAACGCCCACGGGCATTTCTCCAGAACTTAAATTGTTGACATCATTTGGGTATATCTACCTATCTACCTAAACCACATTGGTGCGTCCGGACAGTCGCTGACTGATGATACTGTCGGTGAGAGGGCAGCATTACTGGTAAATACTCGCCATTTCGTAGAGCGAATGATAATAATTTAATAAAATCAAAATTTAATATCTATTATTTTATCGGTTAATTTAATTATTTTGAAATATTTTCGAGGCTTCTATAAAAATACATTGTATGTTATACATTGTATATTTGGAGCGATACCTACACATATGGAATATTTAATTTACAAGAAAAATATACAGTTCGTGGATACGGTAGTGTAGCGAGGCGTGGGTATAGGTATATATTAAGGTTTTAATCATTATTCTGCTTTATTATGTGTATTATAAAAATGAAAACAATAAAACTGTTGGCAATTATGAGTATTTATATTGGTTATTTTATTTTTATATAGATACCTACATATAACAAAGATAGGTAGGTAATTAAATCCAAAGCCTTATTTTTAATTTTTTTTTAAATAATTTTATTGGCTCGATTCACTATATTCATTGTCATATACGTTATTTACGACTGACATGATGACAATACAAAACTGTATTTGAATTTGACCATTATTATAATATATTATCAAGGCCGACACTAAGAAATATTTATGGAGGGGGTGTGTGTTTCCAAAATACTAACGGAAATGCATTTTTAAAAAGTAAAAATTAAAAGATCATAGACTTTTTCTACTTTTGCCAACTAATCCTCAATTTTGCCGACTCAACAATTTATGATACTGCTTTCCTGAGGTGGAGGGGGTAAGGTACTTCCTAAATCCGGCCCTGTATTTATAGCATTAACATTCATTTTTTTAATCAATTTTATAATATATTTTATTCAGAAATACACTATTTAGTTTTATATACATTTAGATTTGACATTTTCACTCATTAGTTTAAATAAATTGAGTTTAGTTTAGTAGTAGAAATGAAAATGTAGAATTAATCGTCCTTACACCTAATAAAAGTACAATACGGGCAGATGATTTACATATGTGGATAACAGGTATGAAAATAATATTGCCATAGATTAAAAAATACATTTTTACTACCTTTTAATTTATCTGTTATTTTAGCGGAGTTTAAATGTGCCTTTTAACACACCGCCCCACACAAGGTTTAATATCTTCCCTTATATTTAAAAAATTATATTGTTACGTATTTAGGTATACGTATACCTAAATATTACACAAAACTAAAATGTAACTAATAATTTTATATTAATATGATACTCAACAAATAGATTTCGATCAATAATTTTAGTTAGTAATACATCAATTTATAAATTGCCTTAAATTAGAAGCCGAGGGCTATAATTGAACATTTTTAAACAAACTTATCAAGTGGGTAGACACTTGGAAAAATATTTAGAAAATACCTCATAAATAAAATACGTCATATCTATTACTTTTATATTCAAAAATTGAAATAATTAAAATAAAATTTCAATTATTGTAAACGGAACAATTGTATATTGTAAATATAGTTAAGATTAAACAGCTTCAATAATAACATTTATATTGGTTCTAAAAACTCGAAACAATCTTTTGAATACGTGCGTAACATTTTTATACTGCCAGTCCCTAAGGTGGGAAAAGTGTGTATATACCTACAATAAAAATGAGTTATATTGCAAATGGACATAAATAAATGCAATGACCGCAAATATGCCGACAAAATAGGTGCTGCAATACATTTTTTGAAATTTATACGTCTAGCGGACCGAATCAAATTATAAAATTGAATGAACCAACACTTAATCTAGTTAAGACGAACAAGTCCATTGTTAAATACAGTATTTTGTTGCAGTTTGTATACATTGTCTTAATGTACAAACTATCGAATGAAAGGTAAGATATCAATGTTATACTATTAATAGTCTTAAATATGATCAATAACGGCAGGTAATCACTAATCATTGAATAATCACCAATTGTTTATTGAAAAATAATAGGTCGTTTGCTTATATAGGAAACAAAAATTTGCTATATAGATTTAGCTATAATCTAAGCTACTCGAATTAATATATAATTACCTATGTACAATACTACAATGTTTATGTATCATAATATAACTACATACCGGGTTCGCTGAGAGAATACTCTTAAAAAACAACAACAATAATTTAATAAATGAAACAAAACACATTTACTTAAAATACTAGAATTCACAAAAGTTTACAATGTTCATCATGCATATAAAAAACAATCATAAATAAAAAGACAAATGATATATATTTAATAAGATACATAAAAATTATAGAGTATCACTTGGTAGCTGACTTAATTTGATGGGTAATCTTATAAGTTTAGCTATAGGTCACTTGAATTCTGTAATTTGGGTGTTCACAGTAACCATTCTCACCTTGTTGTAATTAGTATTTGGATGAACTTGAGTGACTCGTGCTAATGGCCACAGGATGTGTGGTATATTCTTCTTCTGTAGTATAACTAGACCATCCTTCTGTTGGTTTGGTTCTAGAGTTTTCTATTTGTTTATTTGTTGTAAAATAGAAAAATAGTTTTGGGGATTGTTGTTTCCAAAATTATCGTTGCATTTGTTGTTTGATATTTTTTCAGCGGGTAAGTCAATTTGAAGCTTAAGTAGAAAAATATCCTTCAGGTATATCTAATGGTGCTCTACCAATTAAAAAATATCCAGAGGTTAAATCTGTATAATCTGTAAGATCCATACTATTGGTGCATAAGGGCCGAGAGTTGAGGATAGCCTCAATCTCTGACAAAAGAGTGTAAGTAATTCGTTGTAAACGAGTAGAGTTCTTTGTGAGGCGATGTAGGACAGCTTTGAATGACTTAATGCTTGCTTCCCATATACCGCTAAAATGTATTAAAAATGGGGGGGGGGGAATAAATTGTAATTTGATTTCCGTGGTAAGAAAAATGATTAAATTTTCTTAGTTAACATATTAGATGAAATAATAACAAAATGTTCATTGTCACTGTATATGCGTGTTAGGATTCCTCTCTGAATTACAAATCTGTGTAATGTTACCAGAAATACTTCAGCAGTTGACTTACTGGTCAATTTCAGATGAACCACTTTTGTGATTTAACAAATAAATAATGCTAGACAAGTTTTAGACAAACGTCGCTACAACATATGATCACAGATTAGTTAGATATACATAGTTGGTGGTTCAAACTAATTTTATGTGTCATGCTATATAATTTACACGGTGTATTTTTCCCCGGAGAGGAAATAAACAACTGCGTGTGAGAAAACAGCGTATCGAACATGCATTTTTCAAGTGTGTGCAACGGACAGTTCTGCGGTAGATTCGCGACAGTGGTCTATACCACTATATACCTACACTATACCACTTATCTTGGCCGCGACCAAACGACTACCGATAACAACCAACAATATAGCGGTGCAATGCATGATAATATGTACATTAATAATAATATTCACGGGCACGGAATCTACTAAAACAGCGATAAATCAATAATAATTGTATATATAAAAACACGTTAATTTTTTGAAATTTTAGGCGGTGCACGTGCACCTGTGCTGCTTAACACGAGCCGCTACTGTACGTAGTTCTACCGGTGTGTTTTGTAATGCTACTGGATAATTTATTGCCTATTTGTATAGCTCGAATACACATTTGGTTAAGAGTTTGACCAACTCACGATGAAGGTATATTATTGCGCCTAGGTCGTCCATACTAGTCATGACATCATCCACATAAAAATCACCATGTAGCACATCTGCAGTTTTAGGGTACTCTTTTTAATTATCAGTTCCTAACTACCTGAGTGTTCGAAATGCTTGGTGCGGAAAGACGATTAACTTAAAAGTCGACAGTATTTAGCTTATATACATTTACAGGTAGCGATGTGTTGGTTCGTCAAAAAATGCCTTGATAAATTTGGTTATGTGGATGTATAATGTATTCTAATAATTATTAGAAATTAATTAATATATTATGATAAATAAATTTATCTGTACTTCTGTTAGATATCAGCAGTTAATACATAGCGTAGAAAACGAAATCTGATAAGCACATAAGCAACATCCTTTTGTAATTTTAGATCCATATATACAACATATCATTTAACGACTGCTCGCTACTCTTGACCAATGGTTCATCAAACACAACTCAAAGTTTGGTACTAGTGCTAGACGGATTTAGAACATGATAGTATGGTATAAATACCACATGTTATTTACCTAACCTTAGTTAAGAGATGATAGTTAATTTTCTTAAAATTATATTGTTTGTAAAGTGTAGGATTCCTTAGTAAGTTTTTCTCATGCTTTTGAAGTCATTGAATAGCCAGATTGTATGAATTGTTATGTTGAGGACTTGGTAGTTAAATTTTGAATGGCAAAAATATTGATTGAACATTGGTATATCGTTTAAATGTCTGTTTGAAATGATTTCCACATTCTTTATCCTCTTTAGACATGGCATTTATTCGGGGAATTTCTTCCAGTTTCCAAAATGTAGGACCAACAAACTAAACTAGTAGTGGTAGTAAAAAAAAATTGACTATTATATTTACTGCAGGTTATTGAATTCTATACTTTCTCGCTACTATTTATCCAAAAACTAAATTTTTTAGTGTTGGTGTTTTTATAAATTGTATGTACGGTATATTGGTCCACATATTTTTCCATTATAAATTATATCCATACTTATCTCAGTATACTAATAAGTACCTATTTCTATTTTTGCTGGTTCATAAAATGATGGATCTGCAAGTTAAATATTATTTAAGTGTGACTAATGTTATTAACGTAAATTATTTATTCACAGTTTGTGAGCTAATTATAAATATAACTTCTATAAGGTAGTAGAAGTAGCCTTAAAAATAACATCAATTATGGTATAATGATATGACCTCTTCATTCTTAATCGTTTGGCCAAACTTGTTGTTATAAAATGTGTCTGTATTAAGTAGTGTACGACCGAGTTTAGATTGTCCATTTGTCTCAAATACCCGTATCATCATTGTTGATAGTACTACTGTTGACATAGTATTAGTTCTATTGTTTCCATGATTTGCCACAAAAACCTTTTTATTGGTACCGGATTTTTGCGCTGATGTAAGAACTGGAGATCAATTTGTGGTAATAGTATTGTTTGTGTTTGGCTGAAAAATATTTGTTGTACTTAAATGTAATAAAGTATGATGCTTATCTCCACACTCTTTACACGTTTTATAACAGTACATTTATTAACAATCAATAATTGGTCTATTTCTTCGTCCTCAAACAATATTGACAGTTGTTCATAAGTTTTATTGTATATATAAAAAAAGGCATCTTTGAATAATTGAAGTTAATTCAGAGCTTGTGTTTTTGTCAACTGACAAAGTTCAATGTTTTTTAAAGTTTATTCATCTTTTTTGATGTAAATAACTATATTTTTAATTAAAACGAATTTACATTAACATCACATACCGAACGATACAAAAAAAGTAAACGACAAAAATATAATAGGCTACTTATCGGATCCGACCCGAATCGTAGGATCATTTAATGTTAAATTATTAACTTAATTTGTTTAGTTGATTGTATTTTAGTTTATTTTACAAATAATTGATATATTAAGTTTATAATTATTGATTATCTAAAAATTTATAATTACAGAAAAAAAATAACAATAAAATGAATACAAAACAAAACACCAACAGATTCCTTGTTTTTACAAAAAAAAAAAACCCATGCGACTATAAGGTTGGTCAGTGGGATTAACGAAGAATGTTCATGTGTCATAATATCCCAGATAGCAAAAAAACATTATAATAACATTATTATTATATTACGACTGTAATGAGTAATATTATTATATGATTACTAAAACATTACAAAGATAGTATACTATTATTATTATAATATTATAGTATT
>JAIPRL010000917.1:58772-105794 GCA_025469235.1 Pemphigus obesinymphae | reverse complement strand
GTGAAGAGGAGATGTAGGAATAGTCATGTTTAGGATGTTCGATACTTAAAATGAAAGCAACATATGATAGAAATCGGTTTTGCACCCGTTCAATTCGTAATTGATCTCGAGCCAGATGCGGATGCCATATCGTTATCGTTATCGTTATCGTAATCATTAAGTTCATTTCGTCACTCTAATTTATATTTAGTTCGGCACCACTGTTCTGACTATTGGTTTTCTATAAGAATGTTTTTGAACAAATAATAACGAATGTAATTTTGTAACAATAATAACGAATGTAACCACTTATAAATTACTGCCAAAATTCAAAAAGCAAAATACATTTCAATCTTAAACAATTTAAAATGATTTTAAATTTTCGTTTTTCTTAAAATTGCTTACAATAAAGTGAACCTATGTAATTTTCTTAATAAAACGGTCATTGTTATTGAGAGGAGATCGGAATTTTAGCTGACCTATAAGTCTAATTTGAAAAACGTTTTAAAGTAGATATATAATAATTTTAAATATATAATTTTAATTCAACGCAATAATAATATTAATAATTTGCGATAGAACTTCTAAAGAATATAAATGTGAACAAATAATCGGTACATTGAACTGTGGCGTGGGAATTATTTGTATATTTTTTAAAACATCTATAGGTACATTATAGTCAATAATTTATTTTAGCATGGATCATAAAATAAAAAAAGAAGAAAATATATAAATATACGTGACAATTTTTTGTAAAAGCCTATTTTAGTACGTTTAATACTTTAACAAAAAAAAATATTGGTATTTGATAAATACGTGCATTAAATACGTAGGTATCACTTTGACTACATCTGGCTTAACATATCATAAAATAGTGTAACATTATGTAACATTATAACCTATATCAACATTTGAGAGTATTTGGACTTAAAAATATTTAACTACCTATTTAATGATTTTGTATCAAGTGTTTTTTATTTTACTTGTATTTTTATATTTAAAGTATATTTATACTTTAAATCTAAACATATATAGCTAAATAAATAAATATAAGAATAATTAAATTAGAGGCTTATACGTTTTAAGCTTATGTATGTAATTATTGTAATATTAATTTATTTTTAAATAATGATTTAACATAATTATTTTTGTTGACATTTTTATTTATTTATTTAAATTTAAATCAAATTAACTGAATAAGGTTTGAGAATTAATATAATATTCAATTTAAATTTAATAATAATACTCAGTGATGGCGTATTTTCAACTTTTTTCTTGAGGAGAAGGATTCAAATATTTATGGAAAACCAATGATTTATATTACCTTTATATATTTAACTATTTTTAGGGGAAAAATCGCTTAATTGACCGACAAAGGACTCTAACTTGTTAGATTGTTGATAAATGGGGAGAGGACGTGAGGTCCATGCAACTATTTTGGTAAATGTAATAAAAATATCTACTATAACTACTCATTCAAAATATTTCATTTAATTTTTGAACTTTTAGAAATTTTTAACCTTAAATGCTCTTAATTTCGATATTTTTAGAAGATTTTTTTTTAATGTATCACATGGAAATAATGTTATCATTAAACACGAATAAAAACGATTTATAAAATAATTTTTTCAACTTTAGAAATTTTTACATTTATACATTTCTCCTAATTTTCTAATAGTAATATAAAAACAACTGTACAGTGAATGGTGATTTTTATTTTTAAATTATTTTAAGATATTTATTTTAAAATTAAGAATGTTTTTAATATTTAGGCATAAGTATACCTGATGAAAAGGTTAACAGTCTTTGACTAAATAAAAATAGATTACAGGATAGCTATAGGTCATGACAGTAGTAAAATATAATATTAAAACATTTATTTGTTATACTTTTAAGTTTTAATTGATGAATTTTCCTTAAATTTTAAAGGTGATAGTTTGGTTTGGTAATAAATGATAAAAGTACCTAAGAATTACAGCCTAGTAATAATATAGTTCGTCGAAATTTGATTACCAAAAACCAATATATTTTCGGATTTATGATGAAATTATCACTTTTTAACCGGTATTATGTGTTTTTTCAAAATTACCTGTTCAAAGTACCTACTATGCTGATAAAATTTTGTGCTGAAAAATGGGTAGGTACGTATGAACACTTTAGATCATGACGTCAGATCTTCTGATCGATAAATTGCTCAAAGAAAAATATAAAACAAATAACCATCATCGTAAGGCGAAAAAAATTTTTGCATCGCTCAGAATCTAAAATTTAGTCGTTATATTCATTTTTAGGATAAAATTATTATACTTTTTTAAGTCTTTAACTCTTTCCAGTTATTATTGTTTAAAAAAAATCCTATCTACAAAATGTAATCATATTGGTATTTAATTTTTAAAATCAATATTTTTTTGTTCTATTAGGTTCAGTATTCTTTATAAATTACTTGGATCCTCACAACTGATAATAGTACATTTGTGATTAAGAAAGAAAATGGTTCTTTTACTTCTGCTGCAATAAATAATTGCAGCTAGTTTTTTTTTTAATTATCAGTTATATTATTATTATTTGTTAAAATTATTACTATAGTATCTATAATAATAATATTTGTAGGTAATACCTATTTTATAGAGATTAAAAAGTATTAACTAATAAGTCCTTATTATAATAATGTTATTAAAATCGAGTAAAAAGTATTTATGAAATCACGAGTTTTTTTTTAAATGTATTTACTCTCATAATTATATTACATTTCAACATTTGTATTTTATTCATTCGACACCATAAAATACAATGCGCTCATTACAATCAGCTTTCGCCATTCGGATTCGAACATTAAAACGGTTTTTGTAGAAGAATATTAGAGCCACTATATATATAATATACATAAAAAGAGACATATTTTATTGATATCTCATGATAATAATTAATAATAGTATAATAACGCATTGCGGATTTTTCTAAACCGGTTTTACTTTAATTGGAAAATACTAAATAGTAAAATAATAATAAAAGTTAAAACATTATTGTGTTTAAAATGTTTCAACTTAATAATAATAATAATAACATAGTAATAAGTATCATGTTTATCGTGCTTTAATTAAAATATAAAGTATGTAGCTAAATTAAATAGCATATTATAATAATTAAAGTTTTCCAAATATTACAACTTTCTGTGTTAATACTAAATCATACACTTAGATATATTATATAGGTAGATATTTAAAACATTAATATGATTACATGATTTAATGATGAAAACTGTATTTTTTTTTTAATTTTTAGAGCATTTATGGCATTTTTATTTATTTTTTTAATTGATATAAGATAAAACACTTACCTGTTATAATTATATCTATAACTTTTGTGGTTGTTCGTGTCTACGTGTTGCATACATGCATATATTATAATTTTAATAAATAATAATAAAATTCAAAATTATCTGAAACCATTTTATTATTATAATATGAATATTTATTTCATTTTTGTTTTTGTACTTGTAAAAATAGAACACAAATATTTAAAAAATTTTAAATACAATATTTTTTTTTTTTTGTTATTTGGCTGGTATTATTTATTATTTATTTATAAATGCATTTTTTTTTTTTTTATTAAATTTTATAGGACATTAAAATCGAAGCCTTTCTATATGGGTACTAATATTTATATATTTATAACGAATAAAATAATATTAAAGTTAGAAATAATTAGACGTTTCGTTTGTTTCTATACAAATCGTAAAAACTCGCCTAAGATTCCGATTAATATTAGAGTAAACATATTATGTAATTTAATGTTAATATATTATGATGTCTATGATTTATCTAGACCAAATGACTGCTATGCAAAATAAACATAATACTCACGTATTTATAGAAGAGAAAAGCATACGGTGGAACGATAAAGCGCAGTGTACATTTCACGGTGAGTAGACTAAGGATTTCCCCGTTCATATTATAACGTATATATACCTACCTATTATGTACATTTTTTCGAATTCTAGTACGATGGTTACGTGAAATGGTACACGTTTTGAAAACCAAATATTTTATATTAATAACACGCCTGCGAAGAATAATATATTTTATTATCTCATATCTGTGAGTAGCTATATTACATTTTAGATTTCTAGAGAAAAAACGTATTTTTAATATTTCATGTTAAATTGTTTATAGTTATACATAAAATACAAAACGTGTAGATCTATATTATCGTAAAATACATCTTGAATACGGTTTAATACTTTAATGTTAAGTCAATTTTAATTATTTCCCATAATTAGACATTAAAACTGCTTTATTTTAATGATTTAATTATGTATTGTTATTAGGTAGGTAAGTGTATTAAAAAATATGGTTTTACTGTAGTTATGACTGCACGAATTGTAGGTACATAATGGAAACATACATTTTGTAGGTTTTTTTTTGACAATTGCGAAGTGATTGTTTTAAAGACCAAAATTAATGTCATCCGGAATTCCGGAGTGTAGGTATTGAAAATATAGGTACAATACCTACAATATTTTTTGTTATTTTTAATATAAAACGCATATAATTTAAATTTTTGTATCTTTTAATGAACGTATTTTGTTTAGAACGTTTTCTTCATATTTCATGTTGAATTTTCGAAAACACAATATTTTATATTTTAAATAATGTCTAATACTTAATGACAATATATTTTTCGGATAACGATAGGTATGTTTATAATATAATACCATTGATTATAATTATAGTGAATACACTATAAAATCAATGATAATACGCGCGTTCTATAATATAATATATAATTCGTACTTTAGCACGTACTATGAATACTGATATGTTTCAAAAAATATTTTGCATAAGTAACTCTTCGCATATTTGAATAATTTAAAAAATATATTTGGATAGTTTGTTCGATGCACATGTACCTACATATACTAGGTATATACCTATTATACATATTTTACTGCAACTGTTAGGTCTACGGTCTACCTAATATTCAAAATTCAATTTTTATACTGGAGAAATCAAAAACGCGATGATGCATCTGCTAAAAGGTAGGTAGTCGAATAAAACCTAATGGTAATTACCCAGATAATGATTCAGTTTTATACTTCTATGGTAAAATTTTAGAACAAATTAATATATCGAGTCATAATAACGTAAAACGTGAACCAACCATTCAGTCGAAGGACGTTTATAAAATGTAAATGTCAATACCTAGGTACATACCTATGTAGGTTCTGTTTCAAATAATGTCGCATGATTAAAGTTACACATTTCCAAGTAGGCTATATGTTTTATGCATATTATTATTAGAATGCGATGTCAGACAATTCTTCCATATGAAAACTTGTCCTACTCAGGGACAAAATGTGTCGATCTATTATAATACAACGTAATAAGTGATATAGTATATAATTTGAATAAGTTTATATTGTATTTTAATTTCATTTTCACGTTGCATTTGCATCAAACATTTTAAACATAAACTTTTATGATAGTATTCGCCAGGGGCTGAACATTTTAAAATTCTACGTTTGTATAAATATACAGAATCAAACTATATATTATTTGTTATTATATATTTCATAGATAGATTTTAGAAATAGCTAAAGACGAACAAAATAATTTTCAAAATTAAAAAGTTTACCTTTACTACCTATAATAATAGGTACTTATATGTATGTACTATGTTTTAATGATATACTTAGGAATATAAATTTATGTGGGTGCTTATTATAAATTAGGTAGAATGCATTGAATTTTACATACTTAATAGTATTACCTACTTGTAAGTAGTCATATTATTTGTTATAAATTAAATAACAATCTATTTAAAATGATAATATAGGTATAGTTGAAATTAGTATATTATTATGTAAAAAACAGAAACTTATAATTTTTATTATAGCGTATATATATAATTTATTTTTGGTACCTACATATTATTATACGGTAATTTTTTACTATTTTTTTTATAGTTTTGACTTTTGAGTACCTACCTAATTTTAAAATCAATTTTTACTATTCTATAATTTTATAATAATATAGTTAATATCCACGTAAAAAACCTTAATTGAAAATTAAAACCGGTATTTCACTTATATGTGTATCATTTATTAGGTAGGTATATTATGTTCATATATTTATACAAATAATACAACATACGATCTCAATCCGTGAGTAACATTTAGTTTTGGCTTGATTTTTTATCTCGCAAATTTTTCAAGTCGGGTTGTCAATTTCTTATTTTTCTTGAATTTCAGAAGGGGTTTCAACCCCCAAATCCACCTCCCTTGCGTTTGCCCCTAGTGTTCGCCAAGTATAATATATTGGTTGGTATATAACAGAATATATATATCGCAAAGTATCTACCAATAATAATCAGTGGCATGTTTAGAATTGATTTTATGGACGGGCCACTGAGTTAGATTCATAGACTTCGAATAATTTTTCTGATATTCTTCTATAGTGGATGAAAATAATTTAAATTACCCATGGTAATTGCCAATTGGTAACATTGATATTATAAATCTGGTCTTTATTTATTTCTAGCGATAGTTTGGATCGTTTTACTGTTTTTTTAATGGTCGTAAGGCGTTTGAGTACCTATCTATTTCTATTGTTATTATTTTGATGTTTTTTGTACGACAGTCTTGTATTACATTATTTTTGGATATTTAATAATATATCATTTGCATATTATCCATTTATCTGAGATGTCTTAAGAGAAAAGATAAGCTTAAAAAACGATCAAACTTTTCTAACTTTAATCTTCTAAAAATATTTAAAAATATAACTGATACTCAATTGATGTAATAGGCAAACCATACAAAACTCAAAAATAATACATTACGTAAATGGCTTAAAAAATATGCAACTCCTAATCTAGATTTGGTTTTTATATTATTTAACATGAAAATATGCTTTTGATAAATTAAAATTTATCTGTATAGGTAGTTGAAATTGACAATACTTTATCAACACTTGTCAAACTATCTGAAAATTAATAACTATTTTAAAAACTATAAACAAAAATGTTTTATTTATCGATAAATGTGTTTTAAAATATTCCCAATTGTGCGTTTTAAGCCAAGACAAACCACATAAAAAATGTGGGTGAGCCCGGGTCTACTCATCCCACCCCCTGGACACGCCACTGCTTATAATATATTTGTAGTTTAAAATTTAAATTGTATTAAACATACCGCAATACACCACACCTCTTAACATTAGATCATATTAGATAAATTGTTGTATTGTTGTTCTGCAAAGATGTAGGTAAATAAACTGTATAGTAAATTATAAAGTTCATTGATTTTACATATTATTAAAATGCAATCGTTTAGTAATAAATAAACGAAAAAAACCAGGTCAGTATATAGGGGATGGAAGCAAATAGGATATATTGAATTTGAAAGCAATGATAAATAATTTCTTTCGATAAAACGATTCTGAGTGATCTCTTCGAAGTTCCGGTGTGTATAACATGAGTATTACTATTAGCATTTATATGGCTATAATAAAAACTATGATGCCAATATATACATTTAACGCTATGGTAAATATTTGGTGTACATTTTGTTTCTATCATTTTAATTTTCCAATTTATAATAATTTATGGTCTTTTTAGTACCTAGTTATAAGTATTATATTATCATTGATTATATATTAATCAATGGTATTATATATTATCTGTAAAGTCGGTTACCATGACTAGTTTAATTTTTGATTTATAACAACTTTTCGTGATATTTTCTTTATAAAATGTTGTTTCCCATTACGCTTTTGAAAACTATACTTAAAAAATCAAAAAAAATGAGCTCTATCAAGTACCGGCTAGAACAAAATTTTTATACCTATAGTCTATACCTACCAAAAATACTCTTACTTTACTTCTGTCCAAAAAAGCGTACACATACTTAAATAAATACAAAAATGAAAATAAAACATTGTAAAATCATAATCGCTATACGATCAGAATCTAAAACAGAATACTTAAATAAATAAATTAAACATCAACAATTAATTTAATTTTCAATATAATATAAGCTAATTATTTCAAAATATTTCAATTTTAATCATACAGTTTTTAGTTAGATTAATTATTAAAAATTGAAAAATACAACAGCTAGTATAAGTAGTTTATATTAAATTATATTTTGTTTGTTACATAACAACTTAAACACTTGAATGTTTCTGGGTAGATAAGCCTACATAATAAATAAGTCATGATTTCTGTACCTAGCAGTAGTCGTAAGCGATTTACGGAAGTATTTATTCTATTGTTTGTTTTTACTTTCAGATGATATGAGATACGTTGAAATATTTTTAGCTATGAGTTGAATACCGTAAGCGGAGCATAAACGGTTAAATATTTTTTCGTTGTAATAATTTTTAATTTTCAACATAAAACTGTAAAATTTTATTTCCAAGTTTTCAAGAAAATGGTGAAAATCTAAACAAAAAAAAAAAAAACTATAATTTTCAACACGATTATCTCGACTATTTTATGTAAACCTAATAATAAGATTACCGTACGTATTCCCGAATCCATTTTCCCGAATGATAATTTCCCCGAAAGACCATTTCACGAAAACCTAACCCAAACTATTTTCCCGAAAAACGGAATTTATTTATTTAAAATATATATTTATATATTAATATATTATATATATAAAATATAAATGCAGCGTATAATGTATATGCAGTATACTATACTGCATAATATGTAGTGCATATACATTAAATATAAATAAATAACCTCGTGGACCGTAGTGTCACTTTATTATCGCACTATTATATTTATTAGATACTTCAGCTAACTTATACCTATTTCGGATTTCGTAGTTCGGTCATCGTTGTGTGTACGTTGGTTTTGAATGTTGTGTGTGAACTACATGTATTTTGTTTTTAATTATATTATCATATTATATTTAATTAAATTTTATTATATTTTTGGTCATCGTTCGAGTGTGAATTTTACATATTATTTTAACATTATTTGTACATTATTTTTAACATATCATGGACAATTCTAATTTAATTCTTTTGGGTGATAGTAAATTAATTTCTAACGGTTTTATTTATTTACGACCAAGAAAATCAAATACAGGACTAACATATATTGGGATTGTAGAAAATTGCGTGGCAAAGAGTATACGGCCAGGGTGATCGCAATTTTTGATCCATCGCAGGGTAGGTTGATATTCGTGAAACAGCCAGAACATGGTCATCCTGCGAATTGAGAAAAGTGTGCTGCTGAAATAAAAACATTTAGGTTAAAGAAAATTTCCAAGGAACATATTTTCCAGAGCAGCCGCCTGCTCAAATATTACGTATAGAACTAGCAGGTGTATCTGAAGGAGTTTTAAGTCAATTACCAGACATTTTTTTAACCAATATCATTCGCGAAAAAATTTTTTGGGAAAATGATCATTCACGAAAATGTACGGGTACCTAATAATAGTAATGTAATGATGGTTAGTTTTTTTTTTAAAATTGTATTTAATTTATATGAACTCTCTGAAGTTTCTCAATATTTCGTTTATGTATCATTTAGTACGCCAACACCGTTTAAACTTTAATTACGTCTTTTAAACAGAAGTGTACATTTGAACCCAAGGAATGAATAAAATTCACCATATTATATGTATTAAAAATACAAAATACTCATTAATATTCTATTTAAATAAGTTAAAAAATAATAATAAATTAGTTGTAATATAAATACTTAAATATACAACTTATAATAATAGTTGTATAACATAACTAAAAATTAAATATAGGCATACAATAATGTGTAACCAGGTTACCAGGTACCTACCTACTTTAATATAGTATATTATTATTAATCAATAATTATTCGTGAATATCAAAAATAGATACCTAATTGATCACCTATAATTTTACGAATTCAACTAATTTCTCAATGCATTTATACATATATATCAAAAGCGCTTATCTATATGCAGTATGCTGTATATGTACCCATGTAATATATTGAATAATTTAAAATAATTTAAAGAGCATTTTGTATTTTGTGTAACTTAAAAATAGATTTTCGAGTTCAACAAAACGTATTTCAAACATACGTAGGTAATTGATACATTGTATATATAATATACTGTCCGTGCGACCATGCCTGCGTCTATATAATGTATACCTTATACTTTAGACGTTATAAATTATTTTAAAACGTGAAGTGTTGTTAAAAAATGTTAAAGGTTCAAAGTAAAAATCGTGTGTCCACTGCTTGTGATCGGCAAAGAACAATATATAATTGTATTACACGAAAACGTTGACCATGACTCACTAAATATGCGTTCAAGATCATTTTACGGGTATATACGAGAGCCTGTCCCTGTTTTCGTATATACATCATAATATATATATTATATACAGACGTCCGTCAAGAGTGGTCACGAAAGTTGAAATTATTAATACATTATTTATATTGTGCAACAATAGATCAAATTGGATTAATACTATATAGACACGGGTTTTTGACGGCATGTGATGACAATCGCCGCCTATCCCGTTCGACAACGTACAACAATAGGATCGCCCACGAAAAATTATATTTTTTTTTCATAACGTTCCTTGAACTTAATATACAGGTATAATATATTAATATACAAGCGACCGTCCATGTATAAATTCGGTCTTTAAGTTTTACGTAATATTATTATGCTGCAGATATATGGAGTATTTTAAACGTAAAATAAATAAATTAACACATTGTTTACGCGTATAAATACAATATTATACTATATATATACTGTGCGTGCGCGTGTTTTTGGAAAGGTTTAGCCTTTATATATACATCAAATTCACTCGTGACCTACTGACACACGTGTTTGCTACGTACATGTATATAATGGATACCATTATTATACATTTTATACAGAGGTGATTTTTTTACGGTCGACCGGACTTGTTTTTTATGGATTTATTATTATCGGATATATAGCTGATATTAACGATTATTATTGTCCCTCGATTAACAGTTCGTTTACCGCGCAATATTAGATATATAGGCAAGGCTGGGCATTAACGAGTTCAAAGTTAAAAAGTTAAGTTAATCTTAATGAAGTTACTTAACGCGTTACTTTTTTTTTTTTCAGATTAACTTTTAACTTAATAAATTACTTTTTTTTTTTTTTATTAAAATTAACGTGTTAACTTCGAGTTAACTTTATACAAAAGTATCTAAATTAAGTTAAATTTGCCCGAATAACAATGCAAATTTTTTAATGACGATTTTACTTTTTTGTACCTATACGCAATTTTAGTAGGTACAATAGCATATACGTACCTAAACGTTAAGAATCGATGCGTACCACTCACGCACACGCCGCGACGTTGGCCGTTCACGAATATTGGGCCGAGCCCGGTCTAACTACATATATAGGCTGGTATTTATGTCTATCCAGTAGGTATAGAAAATATATTGAAATGATAGGTAATGCTTATTTTATACTACCATAGTGTGAATCAAACAATAATGTATAAGGTATCTTGGCAGTTAAAAGTTATTTTCTGGTTTCTTATTTATGCATGGGTTTGAAAATGACGTGTTGTATTTAAATTTTTACATGTATACACATTTTCTGGCAGAAGAAGTTCCCAGTAGTTTTTTTGAGCGTAAAGAATAACCATCCTTTTTTACCCTTTTTACGGTACAATAGGTACCTATATCGACTTTTTTTCCTAATTAGGAAATTTTAACTTTTAACTAAGTTAAGTTACTTTTTTTTTTTCAAAGTTAACTTTTAACTTTAAAAGTTAATAAAACAATATACGAGTAACTTTTAACTTAACTTAACTTATATTATTTTCAATTAACTTTACTTGACGAGTTAAAACATATCGTTAACTTGCCCAGCCTTGGGCATAGGCACACACCTACGATAACAATTATTATGCAGTTTGCGCATATTGGTATTACCTATACATTATGGTCCGGCGTGTTAATTAATCGAGCCGATGGATAATCGTTTAAGCGCGATCTATTATTTTGAAGCTATAGCGTCTCGCGCACTAGTGATAAAATCATTTTTCCCCCTCGGTGGAGACGGGGGGAGGTTAGGACGAGGTAAGGACACGTCCTTCCCGCGGGGCGACACGGTGGTTAAATTGTGCAGTTATCATATTTTACACTCTCGATATTATTGTCGTGACCCGAGTGAGCGATTAAAAAACATAAAAAACAGTCGTTACACCCCCACGTGTTTATACTATATATTATACGCACTGTTGTTTAGATAAGGCGATTCTTACAAACGAACTTCAAAGTAACGAAAATCATATGGAAATTAATTCAAGAACGGTAAATTTGCTTCCACGAAAGTGTGAAAAAAAAAATCCCCCGTTTCAATATATTTTGTAATAAATATGAGATATGTAGTGTCGGAGTTAATAACAAAGAGACGTATTTTTTTTAAATAAAACTTGCGTGCAACTATGGAAAACATTTTCACTTTTGTTTAATGTCTATTGTATACGTATATGTTTTGATAATATGTTCATCATATTATTATTCATTTATTAATCAATATTGAATAAAATTGAATTCCTACATAGAAAAAGTTTTTGAATCTCTTTTAGTACTTAAATAAAACAATCAAACGTGATTTTTTATTCTATATATTGGTAAGTGGAAAATCATTATTTGGTTACGGATTTTAAAATTTTCACAATCCACGAATAGAATTCTTGATAATAATTCTCGAGATTTCTCAGTATCCCTATTATTGTACAATTTATAAACGTATAGTATAAAACAATTGAACAAATTTTCATTTTCTAAAATGTTTTTCTCGACAAATGTTTTAACAACGTTAAATTTATGGTGATTAAAACAGCTCAAATTCTTCTAGAATAATATTATTAAGAATTATTCTTATTATTTATTAATTAATTTATTTTATTTTAAAATAAAGTATATAGTATAGTTATATATAGTATACAATACTTCAAATACAAGTTAAATAATATACGATAATATACAGTATACACATATATACAAAATGACATTATTGATAATACAATAATGATTACCTAATTAATATAATAGTTTAATCGGCTAAAAAATGTGGCCAGGGCTAAACTTATTAAGATGATGTCTTAACATTCTATGTAGGGGATGATTTTGTCCATGCATGAAGTATGATGATGGAGAAGTTAGAAAAGACAATTATTATCAATTTTATGTTTCCATAATATTTTGTAACAATAAAACAATCAAAAAGTGATATAGTATTATACATAGGTCCGTAGGTATTTAAATTAGAATATTATATAAGAACGTCAGTTGAGTGTTGCCGAAAATAAAATATTTTCAATTAGGTATTTGTAGTACATATATTTTTTTCGAGAAATTAGATTTACCTACATGTATAATTTTCAATTAAAATTGTCTAAAAACTCTTGGATTTTAAACGTATATGTGGTTCATCCATTCATTCATTTTTGTCGTTTTGTTATCCAATAACGGACGATAGGGAAAGTAGAATTTATATTATGTTTAACAGTGAAAAGTAGGAGGACATGTTGGCGGACAAGGGCGTTATTCGTCTGCGAATCGGTACCTATAGAGAAGAGTGATAGTATTAGTTTGTGATTTGTGAACGCTCGTAACGGCAGTTAACTCGGAGAAACAAACAATATGCACGTTATATTTGACTTACCAAATCGAATTGTTTTTTATGTAGTATTATATTATCATTAAAAAAAATTAAATTTATTAAAATCAACAGCACGGTGAAAATATACGCGAAATGGATGTACTAGAAGTGCTACGGTTAAGGTAAGATTTTACGTAAATTTTACGACCTCATAAATAATAGAGACGAGCATTTTTAAATGTAATACATAAGCAAAAGTTAATTTATATTTTACTCAATAAATTATACCAAAATTAATTGAAAATTAATTAATAATAATAACAATAATAATAATAAATTAATTTCAATAATATGATTAAACTTTAGAATAATAAAAAGATTTTTTTTTTCTGAAAAAACAACATATGTACTTTAATAGCATTATATAATATATATATATATATATATATATATATGTATATAATTACATAATTACATAGTTACTAAACTAATAAACTAATAGTTTAAGTTTTTAATTGTTTATCTAATATTTAAAATTATAAACATTGTTATTTTATATTTAGAGCAAAGTGAAGAATGTATTGGTTTTAGATGATATGTTTTTTTTAAATTTTTATATCAGTATAGTATACATTTTTTCCGAGTAGAGAAAATTTTAGAGTAAAAACAATTTTTGATAGCAAATTGGTTCTATTTTTTTTTTTTTTTTACGTTTTAGAGTACTTGTGGATATTTTACTTAAATTATAACGACATGGTCGTTATTATATACTGAACATGATAATGTTATTAGGTATTGAAGTACGTATTTACAAAATAAAAAGTAACTATTTTTGTGGAATTGAATTTTATTATTTTGTTAAATTGATTCTAGTTGATACTCCGAAAAGGTCATTTTTCGATTTTCTCAGTAGTTTTATTAAATGTAAAAAAAATTACCTTTTTTTTTAAACGGAAATATATTATAAATGTAGAGGAAATAATAAAATAAAAAATGAATTTGTCATGGTTATTTATTATTATTTTTATTATTATTAAGAATATTATACTTATCAAACTCGCTCAGAATCGTCATTCTAATGCAATGGTTTATCTTTGCTTTCAAATTTAAAATAATAATTTTCCAATGACTGATGATGGTCGGCTTTTTTGTTATTATTAATTGAAATTTGAAAGACACATTGATATAGATTATACTTTTAAATAATTATAAAAACAATTAATAGCCAAAGTTCAAATTAGCCCTACGTATTACGTGTTTATATTATAAAAAATATTTTTAATCGATTACCTACAGAATATTATGTATATTGGTAATAAGTAATAAGTAATAACTAATTCCAATGCTGTTATAGTTTAGGGTACCTACTGGTCAAATGTTTAGATCAATCTTTTTTGTGGTAAAAGTTTTGAGAAATATTTTTGTAATAATTTGTATAAAATTAACACAATATATTTAAAAAATACTATATTTGCATTTAGAAAACTATATATTATATTGTATACAAGGTTATCCATATAACATAATAGTGACTCATTAATTCAGAATATTTATCTACTAACAAAATAAGAATTTTTAGAGTTTTTTTTTTTAATAGTTTAAACTAAATAATTTTTCATATCTTTCTATTTTTAAATGATAATATATCTACCTATGTTTTTTTTTTTTACTTTTGAACCATTAACTAATAAGACATTTTACTGAAAAGGAACCCATATCCAATATTCACGAAGTTTATACGATTTTTATTATGTAGTTATATTGTTATTTAAATTATAAGTATCGCTATTTAAAGTTTATAAGAGTGGAGTAGTTCCTGTAGAGCTATTTTACCCCCTTATAAAGTTTAGACATACCACTTTATTTCTAAACTTTAAATGATTAGATACTATCTATTTTAATTAATTAAGTATTATTTTTATATTAATAAATAATAACCAAACAAAACAATTTCTTTTAAATATTCTGTATAATAATTTTAAGTTAAATATACGTATATTATACACCTAGGTTACTTTATCAAGTTGATTGAAAGTACGAGTTAAAAATAAAAATTGAAATATGCTATATTTTAGAATTTCAGCCATTTAAAATTGTAAAAGATTAAAAGATATAAATCACTTAATAAGTATTTTGATACAGTGATTTGTGTGTAGTGAATGACGAGTGTATTTTATTAAATTAATAGGTACTTCTATTCTATATAAAATATTCGTAATTTTATATAAATAATTATTTTATTGTTTATAATTTTTTAACACTGCGATAGTAACAATTTTTTTTCAAGTATTATATTTTATTGTTGTTGTATCTTCTTTGAGTATAATCATTAGAAGAATAATTGCGTTTTTTCTTAAACTGTATTAGTATAGCTTAAGGAAATATGAATAATCAAAACTTTCTACGACGCATGATATGTGTTACGTTAAATGTTATGTAAATACTTGGGTGAGGTACTTTGCATATTTCTCTAGGTGAAGTTAGTAATGTGGGATGATATAATTTATATATTGAAGAATCACTAATTACTCTATATTTTTCAATTAAATATTTTTAATATTATGATTTTGTAATTAATGTTTGTGTATTATGATCTTAATATTGTTTACATAATATTACCTTTGCTTCGAAATCATTTAACTGTAAATTTTTGTAAGTATAATATAGCATTATGTTAATAAATGAATAAAAATAAACGACAATATTTATACGATATCCAGTAACTTATTAAGACTTGTTGATGCTGTTAATAAAAAATTGGTTTTTTCTCTTTTCCGAGCTTTATTTAAAAATATATACATATAAATACATATTATTTATTAATTTATCTTGTCAATATAAATGTAAAAAAGAATACAATCGTTATGAAAATACAAAAATACAACATAGGGACACAAATTCTTCCTTTGACTTTGAACCTTAACAAAATATAATTTTGTTATCATCCAAGTCATAAATTCGAAAAGGCACTTTAATTTATATAGGATAATTTTACAATATTAATGTTACAGATTATGTTACTAAATATATTATTTTACTATCTTATAGTTTCGTGAAATGTGTTCTTGGTAATTTTTTAAAATGTAAACAATACATTTTTTAATCATATGCCAAATAAAATATTTGGAAAAATTTATAAATGTTTAAAACATGTTTTCTTAAAATAAAACACACGGCAATGGTTAACTCTTTTGCGTTACTTCGAATTTGACGTATATATTATAAACAATTGGACAATTTAATTATGCTTCTTATTTAAAAAAAAAAAATATGTAATGCGAATATAAAAGTAAATATATGTACCTATTAATGTTTTATAATAAATATACTCTCTTAATTTTATTATTTAATATCTAGTCTATCCAAATTGAAAATATCTATACATTTTATATTTTTATTATAATAAATAATATTTGAATGATTTTCATTTTAAAATTGAAAATTATCAAGTTCATCGTTTAATACCAATAACTATTAGATATTATATTGTACACGTATTTTTGGAAACATGAAATTGTCACGAAATTGATAAGTTTATACAATTGATAAATACAATGGTATATTATCAAAATTGTGTAAATATGTAGAAAAAATGGAATAATTGAGAAATATGTAAAAATATGTTTCATGATGAAATATGTAATCAGTAATATCAAGTATGGCTCATTTTATTACAAACCATTTGAAACGAATTTTATCACTTGCCTAAATTAAATTATCTAGTCACAGTAAAAATATGTATTTACATATAAATCCAAGCCCTACTAATAAGTGTCAGTAATATAATGGGGGTTTTTTTTAAACGATTGGAAACACAGACTTTATTTTTATCAACCCATTATTTGGAATAATTTGAATATTATAAGATATTTTAATTATTTAATTGGAATTTTAAGATCAATTCAATATTGCTTCGGTATAGGGGCTTAAGTTAAAATATGAAATTTTAGAAAAATTATCGATTAATTTAATATAAGTATTTTAATATACTAATACTACAACTTATATAGGGTATTATGGTCCTATACTACTATATACTATAGTACTATATACTACTATATACGTCTATAGTTATTACTATATCCAGACAGTATCACATGTGACATGACAGCTACCACGTATATCTCAGCGTGAGACTATTATAGGCTTGATGACACTGACTGTAATCAATTAATTAATTGAAATTTTTACAGTAGGACGATTGTTGTAAAATATATGTGGTATACATTGTATATGTCTTTAAATATTACATTTTATTTTGAAAATCAGTTTACACTTTACAATAATAAAATATGAAATATATTATGTAGGTAGTGAAAGTATATGTAGTATAGTATAAATTCTTGCTTGTTTTCGTGCATACAATCAACGCAAACAAAATATTATTTTCTAAAAACGAACATTAAATTAATTAGGTTGTTCCTGATGCTGGGATTCTATATTATTTTTATTACAACTGTCAGTAGTTCTGAAAATGAAAAGTGCTCTGTGAGTAAGTATAGAAATGCCGATGGACGATGCAATAACGTTCATCGACCGAATTGGGGCAGAAGAAACTCTCCATTTCTTCAACTTCCTTTAGAAGTTCAAGGTAAAATCACTATTCGATTGAAGGTCACTTACGGAGTTTTAAATTTATACTCAATGTTTATGGTTTATGATTTTCAAGGTGAATCACATTCAACTAAATGGCCCGAGGTCTCGGATATAGCAGAGTTATTAAGTATGTCTTCAATAGCTGGGAATAAACATTTAACTTTAATGTCGGGAATGTGGGCAGATTTCATCAGGTTGGATTTGGCCATTGAAAATATGACTGGTAAATAGATTGAATTTTTCCTTTAACCGTAAAGTAAATACATATAATATTTATATTTGCAAATATTTATTATTTATAGATAATGGAATTTTACTAAATGCTGCAACTAGTTTTTTAGACGCATCTCCGATATACAATAGCATTTCTTGTGATGGATCTTCAATGAGGGTCACTATATCTCCGTTGGGTCATCTAAAATTGACGCCATGTACTAGGTTCGTAACTATAAATACTATCGATAAAATGAAAATATATTTTAATTTGTTTTATTTCAGCTCCTCAACCGAAATCTCTGATTATTCGACAACAATTCACCATTTATTAATATCGGAACATAATCGCCTAATTGAAGAATTAAGAGATATCAATCCAGGTTGGTCTAACATTACTCTTTTTGAAGAAGCTAAACGAATAACAATCGCTCAACTTCAACACATCACGTATTATGAGTTTTTGCCCAATGTCATAGGACACGTGAGTAAATTTTTAATTATTTGATATTTAATTCAATTTTAAGTGTTGTGAGAATTTTATTTTGGCAGGCAATGATGAATGAATGGAATTTGAATACGTTAAAACGTGGATACTACACGGGTTATTCAAGTTCTAATAAACCTGGTACAGTGCAAAGTATATTTGCAACCGTTTTACCGATGTTGCCATCAATTATATTTGATAAATATAATCAAAACAACAATTTAGGCAATGCCGAAAATTACAGTTTGCCAAAAAAAAGTAAGGGATAATAATTTCTTTAAATATGGTAAATAAAATAAATTATAATATCGTACCTATTATTAATAGATATCAAGACGTTATTAAATTTGGGGAGACAAATAAAAATTCCTAGTTATAAGGTATGGAAAAATGTGTGTTCCAATGGATTTATTCAATCAGAAAATCAAGCTATTGATAAAGCTAATAAAACTTTATATAGGTACCTATATTTAAATGTATACTACATGTATTAATTTGATTATAGTTAAATAGTATTTATAGTGAATAATTTTAATAGGACTTACAGTGATATGGACTTGTTAACTGGAGGTTTATTGGAAACTCCATTGAAGGGAGCTGTTTTTGGACCAACATTTTCTTGTTTACTGGCTAATCAATTTTCTTTAATTAAGAATAGTGATAGATTTTGGTATGAGAATGATTTCCCACCTTCTACGTATAGTAAAGGTCAATTACAAGAAATTAGACAAAGCACATTGGCAGGAATTATTTGTGCAAATTTTGAAGACGTTACGACAATACAGCCAAAAGCTTTCATAGACCGAGATGATTATTTGTAAGTTTTGAAATAATGCATAAAAATGCATAAAATATGCATAATGTATATTTATTTTACTATATCATTTTTTTGGTAAACGGACATTTTGCTCCCGGTATTTGGTCACCCGGTTAAAATTATATGTGGATATTTCATCTCATGGATTTTTGGTTAAATTAACTCAATTGGAAAAAAATATTATTATAATGTCACTGAATTTAGTAAAAAAGAACAAACAAATTAGGAAAGCCCACTCTGCGAACGTAATACATTCCCATTTCCTAAATATATTTTAAACAATAATTTAAAAATATAAAACAAAACGAATAATATCTACCTCTCTAGTAACCATATCAACAATCATAACTATATACAACTAGGGACAGACGAACAAACGGACGGATACAAAGGGGATATAAAGTGTCTAAGCTTTAAACTATTTAGAAATTATATTATATTTAGAAACAAAAACTACAAAAATATTGTTTACAACTTAGTAATAGTAATAACAGTAATTTAACAAATAATGACATATTGAATTTTTTTTTACGAAAAATCAGTTATACCTACCCGAGTACCTACCATGTCCTATTTATTTTAAATATACCTATATTCTTTTTTTTTTTTTAATTTAACATAACATTTTCTTTAATATAACAATATGATTAATTTTAATGAAAACAATAGTATTATTTTTTATTAAGTGTTTTAATTTTGGTTGTGAACAAAATGTCCCAGATTTAATTTTTTTGTGTTAACACGTGGCTGATTTTTATTGTTCATTTTCAGAAATCATCCTATAAATTGTGATCAACATTCTAAACTAGATATTTTCCAATGGAAAGATAATTCAGTGATCGGTGACGATGAAAACACAGGAAATAAAACGGAACAAGAGTTTGAACGGATTAATGACCTAATTCTAGTTAAAGAAGCATGGCGAAAGGCCGAAGATGATGTTAGCAGAAGAAAACAAACTGAATTTCTGTTATGGTCAAAAAGTACTTTATATTACTTATATTAAAATTAAGACATATGATGTAAATCAATATCGTAGATAAATAATATTATTTAAAAATTTTTATATCTTTTTAGAAGGTGGAGTAGACCCCAAATCTTCTCTTGGAACAGCTGCAGCATTTAGTAAAGCAAGTAAAACAGCATTAATATTAGCAAATAACTCATTATTATTCGAGTATGCTTCAAAAGAATTATTAAAATCATTAAAAAAAAGGTAAGTTTTTGATGTTTAATAAATAATAATTATTGAACGATAAAAACTGAAAAGTAAAAATAATTATAAACTGTTGTTGTAAATATGAAAATATACAGTCCTACATATAGGTACTTTACATATTATACAATATATCTACATATATATTTTTAGACGTCGCCGTCGTCAAGTTTTGGATAGTGGTGATCCATTATTTAGCTTAAATTCTATCGGACCTGGTTTTTTTGACGGTTTAGAACTTACTGAACTATATCCTCCCCCGCTACACCACAGTGATGGTGAATGTCCTATTGATACATATCCTTGCGATGCTCATCAACTGTACAGATCATTTAGTGGCCACTGTAACAATTTGAAAAACCCAAATTTTGGTCAAGCAATGACAACTTTTCAACGACTTATGCCAGCTGTTTATGAAAATGGTAAAATTCTAAGTAAAATTATTTCAGATATAGTAAATTATAAACGGTTTTTATCTGTAGGTATAAATCATCCAAGAGTAACATCCGTAACTGGTATTCCATTACCATCTGCCAGATTAGTGAGCGCTATGTCTCACCCAGATATCAGTCATTTGCATGGACGTTACACGCTTATGCTTATGCAATTCGCTCAAGTATTGGACCATGACATAACATTTACACCGGTGCATAAAGGTAAATTTCACTTATTACTTATTTTATGATAATTTAAAAATACTTATGAAATTAATTTAGGATATTTCTCATCTATACCTGACTGTCGGTCATGTGATAGTCCAATAACTGTTCATCCGGAATGCATGCCAATACAAATTCCCTCCGGTGACCCATATTATCCACAAGTAAACACTAATGGACACCGAATGTGTTTGCCATTTATGAGATCATTACCAGGCCAACAACGCTTAGGTCCTAGAGATCAAACTAATCAAAATTCTGCATACTTAGATCTTTCCAGTGTTTATGGGTCAGATACTTGTATGGCCAAAAACCTCAGAGCATTTTATATTGGTAAATTAAATGTCACAATACATCCTACACCAGGGAGGAAAGATTTAATGCCTCAATCATCTTTACATCCAGAATGTAAATCTGCATCTGGTTACTGTTTTATTGGAGGTTTGTAGAATGTTCATATATTATATTATAAGACGTACAACTACATTAATATAAAAATAATTATGGTCTGTTAAATTGTATTTTAGGTGATGGGCGAGTAAGTGAACAAGCCGGATTGACTTCACTCCATACAATTTTTATGAGAGAACATAATCGTATTGCCGAAGTATTGCACAGACTTAATCCACATTGGAATGATGAGACTATTTACCAAAATACAAGAAAAATATTTACAGCAGGTTACCAACACATTGTATACAACGAATTTGTGCCCCGCATCTTGGGTTGGGATGCTGTAGATAAATATGATTTGAGGCTTTCATCAACTGGATATTACAAAAGTAATTGTTTTGTTAGATTAATTATTATTATTCTTTCCATGATAATTACTTACTGTAATTAACAATAGTAAACTTAAAACAAATATTACTTATGCATTTTTAAGGTTATTCTTCCGATTGTCATCCGGGACCTTTTACTGAATTTGCTGTTGCCGCTTTTCGAATTGGCCATAGTTTATTACGACCTCATATTCCTAGAATGTCTCCAATATATCATCCTCTAGAACCAGCTTTGTTATTGAGAGATGTATTTTTCAATCCCGATGTCATTTATAGGGTATGTTTTAGTTTTAACATGTTTATAGGTTTCATTAAATAATATAATTGTCTAATTTATTATTATTGCTATTTATGTTAATTTTTTAGGATCAAATGATTGATGAGATTGTAAGAGGTCAAGTTAGTACACCAATGGAAAATTTGGATCAATTCATAACTGGTGAAATTACTAATCATTTGTTTGAGAATACAAAAGTACCACATTCTGGACAAGATTTACCCGCCTTAAATATTCAAAGAGGTAAATAGTAGTTCTGAAAGAATGTCATAAATAGATAACTAGTAACTATTCTTATAATTGAAATAATTATAGGACGTGATCATGGTGTACCTTCGTACAATTCATTTAGAGTAAGGTGTGGTCTTCAACGTGCAAATACTTGGGAAGATTTAACAAGAGAACTGTCTCCAGAAGTCATTGCAAGGTTTAAAACGATATATGCTAGCCCAGATGATATCGATTTATTCCCTGGTGGATTAAGTGAATATCCTGTAAAAGGGGGTCTGGTTGGGCCAACGTTTGCATGCATTATAGGACTACAATTCAGACACTTGAAACAGTGTGATCGTTTTTGGTAATTTTTGGAATTTTCTAACATGAATTAAAAATAGTTTGTTTTAATACTTTTATATTTTTTTCTTGTAGGTTTGAAACAGATAATCCATTATTACGATTTTCCGAAGCTCAACTTGCAGAAATTCGAAAAGCAACATTGAGTAAAATATTATGCGAAAATATGGATGTACATAGCGATATGCAAAAATCCGTATTTGACCAACCAAATGATTATCTGTAAGTAAAATTATTTTATTTAATCTTCAATTAATAAAATAGTAGTCGTATTTTGTATGTAACTTAGAATGACTTAATGTAATTTGATATAATTAATTTACGTAATTCTTCTTCTTCGATTCATCTCTCCTATATGTGAAATGAGGTTTCAGTTTCCATAATAAATAATGATCAATGATCATATTATATTTCTTTAAAATATTATTTTTATAAATTTAGGATTAGACTGGGAAATGGAAATACACTACCATTATTTTATACATAAACATAATACATTTTAAAACTAATTTCGGATACAATTGTTTCTAAAGATGTTTATAAATTTAATTTTAGAAATCCTCGACTACCTTGTCAAGTATTACCAGCAATCGATCTAACTTTGTGGAAAGACAATCAACAAGGCTGTAATATCAATGGTCATATTGTTGGAATTGGTGAATCACATTTGCCATCACCTTGTACTAGTTGCATTTGTACACATGAAGGGGTAATTATTATAAATTTATAAATTATAATTCATGATAATAATTGTTTAAAATTTATAATTAGTCTAACTGTGCTTCACTGAGAGTAACCGACTGTGGTCGCTTGATGAATGAAGTTGGTTTCGAGAAGATGATGCGAGATGATGTTTGTGCTGCACAATGTGCTGGATTCGTTGAACAAAGTTTACTGAATACAGAACCTGTTATATTATCATCTAGACCAGAAACGCCACCATTTTTACTTCCTCCAGATAGAGGTTCGAGGTTTTTAGAAGAAGTAGATCTATTACCACCTCCTCATAGAATAAGATCAAGACCATATAGACGATTAAAGAATAGAAGGAGACCATTTAGACGAGATTTTCAATTTCCCGAAGAATCAATAGTTGTTTAATCATCAAGTGCGGAAGTTACAATTTCAATTGTATTTACCGCAATTAATAGTAGGTACTTACTCGACTTAAGTAATTTAAATGTGTGTAATATGTTAGTGTGTACATAACAAATATGTGTTGTACATTTTATAACTATTTTTAAATAATATATTAAGAGTTGTTTAAAAATAGTTATAAAATGTAACTTTTGATTCCAAATCATTTCTTTATAATTTTCAAATTATTAGCTATTTATAATAAACTCAAGAAAATTAAACATTATCAAACAGAGTGATTCTATTATTGATATATAAAATTGTATTATGAATTAACCAGTGATTAAAAATGAGGCCATATTTAGATGTATATTGTTATATAAAATACACAATTATGAGATTATTTTATACTCATGTATATTATAAATTATAATAATTTCGTTTAAAAGTGATTTCTCCATGCTCTATGAATGAATGCTATTTGATAATCTGAAAATTCAAAACTTTAGTCAAGACTGTTTTAGTACACCATTGAATTTTAATTTTTTGAACATCACCAGATACATTTAGGTACAAATTAGTGTCTACATGAATTTTATTTTAAATTAGTAAGTATAAATATAAAATATATATTTAAAATTTTTAGTTACAAAGAATAGTTCACAGTAACATATTTTTATATACAACTAATGTGTTTTTTTTTAAATGTTTAAATTTTATGTTTATAACTATTATTTATACCTACCTATTTGATTTAAATGTAAATATAATTGCAATTTATGATGTATAAAAATGTACTATACTTAAATTAAACTTAAATAACATGTACTTTGTGTATCTTAATTATTAACTATCACTAAAATACGTACTTACGTTAATAAAAAAAAAACATCTTTTTGTATTAAGAGAATGCTATACATCCGAATTTTAAAGAGTTACATATAGGTACTTAGTCAAAATTTATTGAAAATAAAAATTCAACAATTTAAAAATATTTCAATATATTTTAAAAGTAATTAAGAAATAGCTCTGTGTCTGTACCTTTTTTAATTGTTGCGTAATCGTGATATTTGTTTAAAAAAACATGTATTTAACGAACATACCCATCGAGTCTACAATTAAAATAAAAATACTAAATTTTGTTAATACATTGAAGAGAACCTAATTTATGACGTAGTGTTATTATTTTTTTCATAAATTGTCTCAATTTTGTATTATCTAAAGAATACGTAAAATCATACGAGCTTGACAATTATTTATTTAATTTAAAATAACTATAAAAAAATTAAAATACTTCATCACAGATTGAGTTCTTCTTTATATAGGTAGTATAAAAATTTGATTATTTCGTTTTGATTGTGGACTCGGTTTTTAATGTACATGTAAAATTAATTGTTAGTATCTTATTTCGGATGTGTAGTATCCTCTTAAATTTATTGTTTCATATTTGTATAAAATTATTTATTTAAAATTATGTTAAGTGGACTCCATATCACCATTTTTTTAGTTAAAAACTACTCATTCCAATTCCAACAGGCAGGCACGATACGTACTCTGATAACAATTTTGAAAACGTATATAGATTTTTTTCATTACTTAGTTAAAGGAATGATTGAGCCAGATTTTTCATTTTCATATTCTATACTATAATTAAAACCATATAAAGTTTCCAGCATTTTAAAAATTTTAAACATGAATATCTAATTAAAAAAAACAATTTTTGAAAAATGCTTCGACCATTCGTAAATGTTATGGAAAATTAGAATATTTTTCGAAATTAAAATTGATGTACTCATTGCGACATTCTGATGGATTTAGAATCGTTTATTTGAGAGAAAAATATACGTTGTTTCGTTGTTATAAAATAGATAGCTGACATGTGCACGCAGATGTGTGTAATAGCTTCCCGTATACTTTTGATAATACTATTTTAATGATCACGCACGCCTCACACAAACACAAAATCGTACAAAGAATGTATAATAAATTGCCTAAATAATGTTCCTTAGAATCGTGTGGTGTGGAGGCCTCTTAAATATAAAATGTATAATAATAAATAATAAAATATTATTGTTAGGTAATTATGTAACGTTTACTATAAGATAATCATATTTACTGATAAAACTTAAAAATAGGTTAGCAAGTACATATATTGTGCCTAAAAAATTGATGTTTGGCATGTTATTCAAACTTCAAAATAAAAATAAACAATTATAATGTTGCCATTTGGCAACATATTGAGGGAAGAAAATATAAAATCAGTACCCAAATAACAAAAATGCCAAAAAAGAGGTAATTAACTACTATTTGAATTTTTAATAAAACTATATTGTTGTTGTTGTTGTTGTTGTTGTAAATTTAGTATCTTAATATTATACTACTCAAATATAAAAAATATATAACATGTAAATAAATATAATAATAAATAGATAGGTTTTATATCATATAAAAATGTATGTACTAGTCTTAGGAATGTATAATAATAATATAGATCAAAGTGCTAATAATAAATTATATTTAGTAATTTAATTATATGATTATGTATAATTTATATTATGTATTTTTGTCAATATGTTGTCATATAAAGTAATAAAACTGTATAAATTATAATAAATTTAAATTAACTTATATTTTATTTTTAATATACGAAAATATTAATACCTATTCAGAAGTCAGAACCCACTGCCCACCAACCATAACCATTATTATATAGACTTTATAATTCCTACATAAACATATTTTGTTGTATTATTTTACTATTTGTAGGCACAATATAAATAATACTTTATTTTTTATATATCTTACGTATTTAAAATATTCAAAAAAAGGTTTAAGAGGATGACAGCGCAAACTATTTTCAATGAAAAACTCGTGTTAGCATTTCTCATTTTTAACAACTTACAAACATCTTAGAAATATGAAACGAAAAATAAATTATAGACAACAACATTATCTAGAGCTTTACGTACCTTTTTTTTTTTACGATATTTCAATTTTTTCGAGAGTTATAGTTATAAAAAAAATCAAAAATGTTGAGTTTTTAATCATTTATAAAACATGTTTAAATACACATATCAAAAAACGGATAATTTTGTTTTTTATCATTTGTTTTTTGTTTCGTGTTTTTAAGATATTTGTAAGTTGTTATAATTGAGATTTGAGAAATACAAAAGTAATATTTTCAATAAAATTGTATTAATTCATAAAACATAAAATATAAAACAACCATAATAAAAAATGATATAGTAATAGGACCAATTATTAGTTATTTTAAAAAGGCATATAAATTTGTTCAATTGTTAGATTTTCATTTTTCTTACAATTGTCTTAAAAATTGCCTATATAGGACCCCTTAAAAATGGCTTCGCTCATATCCTATTAATTTATATGATCATCCTATATATTTTATAATAATCAATATCTACGTATGCCGTGTATTTTTATATGAAAATACACATACTGGTTACACATGTCATACATTACTTTCATAAATTAGAAGATTATTGGAGGACTGGTTAGAAAAAGTTTTGTTTACATACAGCATACTACATAATATTTGTATATAAATATTTATTATTAGTCATTATATAAATTATTAATCCATAGACCGCGGATAATACCACAGTCAACGCATCTATACGACTTAAATTTTCATAGTCCCACAAATACGATATCTGAAATTGAGCCTATGAGCATAGGCAGTGCCGGATCTAAGGGGGGGGGGAGACCGGGCGCCATTATGATGGGGCGTAAAATCTAAAAATATTTAAACTTTTCGTTCCGTTTGTGAAGTGGGGTCCCGTCGATCGCTTTTAATTTTTAAATAGAAATTTGTTAAAAATTGACGAATGACCTATTTTTTTTTGCCTATTAAAATTTAAAAAGGAGCACTATAATTATTTTTTCCCCGGGCTATAAATTCTCTAGATCCGGCACTGAATATAGGTATATGCATAAGCGCAACTAGGGGGGAACTTTTGGGGGAGTGTTAGCCACCAAAATTTTTTATAGCCCCCTCCCCGCAATTATAACTATATTGACTTTTTTTTTGCTTATTTACGTTATTTTAGATAATATTATGAGTAAAGTCCCCCCAAGATTTTGAGCTAGTTGCGCCACTGGGTATAATATAAAATATGTATGGAAAGCATTGTTCCGATTATATACTTTTTTTTTTGTATAAATTTATGTTTCGACTAAAATAAAAAATACGAGTTTTTTGATAATAGATATATCAATTTGGCCAAAACAAATTATGTCGATCATAAAATTACGAAAAATTTATTTATTTTTTCCATATTTTATTGCATTATCCCAGAAAAACCCGCACTGTCCTCTATAAGATCGATTTTTTTATGTTTAAAAAATAATTGGTATATAAATTTTATATATTTTTTCGTAAAAAAATTCTCTATAAATATATAGAATATAAATATATTATGTATATCTATAGATATACATAATATTAAAATTTGTAGTAATATATTTCAAAAATAATCGGAATTACTATAAAGCCCGGAATCATATACATACACTATGTACGTGCCTATATGCATAAATAATTGTTAAAAATTATAATATTATATAAGTACACTATTATACTATTATACTATAATTTATATACAAAAAATGACAATGTTTATGCAAAATATACATACGAATTTAATGTAGTTTTCTTTTAGAGTTATGTAAATCAGTGGCGTAGTAATATTTGGTCCGTATTTTTGTGTTTTAGATTAATGTGCATGGTTGCATAAAAATAATTTTTTAAATATTAAACTAATGACTCATTAAACATTTAATGGTTTGGTAAATCACTGTTTAGTTGTAATACGTTTTTATAAATTACTCAAGGAGAATAAATATATACTTATCATTTATAGTATTATATATCAATAATTTTATAAATTTATAATTCATTTAAATTTATTATAATTTATATTATATTAATATTATTTATAATTACGCTTTACGGAAAAAACGATCATGACTTGTAAAATAAACCGATTTGTACTCTCTTTGGTCTTTTTTTTTTAACTCAAAGAGAACTTATAACTACAGGATGCATTCAACTTATATTTATAAAATACATTTTCTATCGTTTGGAATTATTGTTTAAAAACCCATCATTTTCACCTTTGTTATCACAATATTCTACTGCTAATAAAATCACAATATAAGTTGAATTCCGACCTATACAATTTTCTTCTCTTTCGGATAAAAAAAATTTGATTAAAATATATAAATTCTACAATGTGCTATCCCTTTTCCCGTGAGGTAATTTTAGTTATGAGAATTATATATGAACTATATTATAATATTATATTATATTCCTTATATATTTTTATACCTATATAATATTATGTTATGTTTTATATTAATAAGTAGTCGGCACTGGGCCCCTAACAAATAAGTAATAACTACAAAATGTTAATATTATATATTATTATAGAATATATAGGTGGGTAGATACTAGATTAGATACTGCAGATAAGTAATAACACATTTTAAAATTTACAGAGCCGAAATCGGATGATTAGCTAATGGACCGTAATAAAACTAAATTTAACGTACTCTGTAAATATTTAAAGATCGTTTATGTAACCTAACATAAGCGTATTGGTTTTACAATAATATGTTTTATTATGTAATATGTACGTATAATTATAATTTTTATATATTTATATATTTTGTATAATTTTTCTACTCGAAAACATATTATACACATTTTCGAGTAGAAAAAGTGGTGTAAGTATTTTCGTGTAAAGTGCTTATTCTGGTAGAAAATTCATTTTAGTTGGTACTTTAAATAGATCATTTTTAATTTTCCCAGTAGTTTTGTAAAGAGTAAAAGAAAACTATTGAACACAACAAAAACCTTTTTTTATAAATGGGATAAATGGGATAATCCAGGAGGACTTGAAATTAGACGGTTTTCTGTGGCGAATTTTTCGCCGATATAAATATTTAATTATTTCGCCAATTGTAATAGCGATTAAATGAGTTGTCCGATAAATATTTTGAAAACTGAATTTGTTAACAACTCTACTTTTAATCGATTTTTTTTTTTATTGATATGTAAACATCTACAGGCGCCCTACCTATGATTCGATGGGCAGAGTAATTCCGAGCAAATCATTTAATCATTTAACTTTACGTTACAGTATTGTTGCATTTATACTTCTTCATGAAGAGTATGCAACAATATTGCAATAAACGTTAAATCGCTTCTGCCCCCTCTGGTGGAATTGTTGACGTAACAAAATAATAATTAATATTGCCAAAGTGCTGAAAACCCCCCTAAATTTTTTTTTTTAAATTTTGAACTAAATAAGACCGTTCCTCGTTGCCGCCACAGCCGTCCAGTCGTACCGTTGCATAACTTGCGAAGAAAATTTAATATCATTTTCGACACAAACGACGTAATTAATGAAAATACATAATATCGTATACGGCCGCGCATTATAATATTACGTACTCCGCTGAGACAAAAGTATGTCAAGTTACGTAGAAAACAATATTAAAATTACTTGTCGAGCACGGAAAATATAATTATAATATAATTTTAAAAGTAAATCACAGATAATCAAATTCAAAATTTGAAAAAAATTTATATCATGTAAAATAAAAGATTATTACGAAGTATAATTTAATAAGTATCCAGTGCCTACCTTTATATCGCTATATGTATTTTATTCGTGAAACAATAAATGTATACTTTTATAAAAAGTTATAGTTTTACGTTATCTACTTTTCTTTTATACAAAGAAAAATATATATTAGGTACCTATATATAAAGGCGCCCGCAGAAATGAAATATAAAAACCGGGAGAGGCAGGATCGTCCCGAGAAGGAGGTGTCTCACCCTCCAACTTCGGAAAGCAGTCGGAAAATAGAAGAAAAAGTCGATGTCTTTTTTTTTTCTTATTCACGTTTTGAATGTAGAATTTTGGAATTTTGTTGAAAAATTATGCGGCAATGAACTATTTTTCGGAATTTTTAATCGGAAAAATGGGAAAAAAGTTAATTACTTTTTTTTTATACTTATTTTATGTTTTTAAAGATATATTTTTTTTCACATTTTTATCCCCCCCCCAAAAAAAAAAAATCTTTCTTTGGGATGGCCTTGGGGTAGGGCATAATACTTATAAGTTATATATATATATATAATATATATTATATGTATATATATATATGTATGTATGTATGTATGTATGTATGTATAATGTATGTATATTTATATAAATAGTTAGAAATAACATACACAACATAGTTTATTGTGAATAATATGTAAACCTGTCTTTTCAAATAGGTACCACTACTTTTATAATATGTTCACAATTTTGAAATCGAATTTGTCAAGAATAATTATTTTGCGAAGCCGACAAATCGCGGTGATAATAGATCATACAATATTCAACATTTTAAACTATTATTTAGGCCTTAGGTATTATATAATTAATAATATTATTATAATTTCCGTTAAATATGAGACATTTCATAAAATTAGTTAATAATTTCTCGTTCGGATCGATAGCTTCTCTGGCGAAATGTTAATAAGCGATTTTAAATAGGTATATCACGGATGTCGGATAATCAAATTCAAAAAAGTGTACTATACACCGAACGAAATAAGTAACATGTAATTATACTAGAAACTTTTTTAATATTTTATAAATTTTATAATAAAATCAATGATACTTACCTATCTAAAAAAAAAGTCACCTGAGATATTTATACAATATAAAAGTTTGATTCACCCACAAACCGATTAGATGTTTACACATAGAAATACAAGCTCATAAGATTTTTTTTCAAATATTTTTTCTCGTTTATTTCTCAAGTTTTTACACACTAAACATTAAAAAGACCTATTTTCCCCATCATAGCGATTGATAGTCTTTGAAAATAGTCCTATAAATATTTTGAAAACTCTACTTTTCAACTTGTTTTACTTTTTAAATATTTTTTCTTATTTATTCCTTAAAATTGTTTTATGAAATTGAAAATTTACTAAATAAAAAAATTAAAAATTAGAAAAATCGATTAAAAATTAGTTTGTTAATAAATCTGTTTTCCAAATTTAAATGGGACTATACGTAAATCTTTTCAATGAACAGAATTTGGACACTTTTTAGTAAAATCTTTGATTTTTTAATAAACATTCATAAAATTAATGGTAAAATTCAGAAGAAATTCATGAAATGTCCAACGATCATTTCATGCGTATGCCTGCACGTACGTTATCGATGTGCGCACTGCGCAATACTCGTAATGTATTATGAGTTACATGTAGAAGGGTTTGCACATACATACGAAATTTTAGTATTATTTGAAATTACCTATACAAAACCCCTTAAAATATTGGATATAAAAATTGAAAAAGTAAAAAAGTCGATTAAAAATCTGTTTTCGAAATTCATATCAGACTACATGATCTGTGTTAGGATTTATCTAGATAATTATTTACTTATCTTTTATCTTATTTCGATAAATAATGATAAGTTATCTAAACACTTATCTTAGATAAAATTTTCATCTATATCTAACTGAATTTATCTAGATAATTTTTTTAGATACATTTTTGCTAAAAATGTACTTAAATATGAAAAATTTTTCAAAAATATCTGTCATCCCTAATATAATATGCAAAATAACAAATAAATAAATTGTTATTAATAATATATTATGTATTTATTAATAATTTATTGATTTTAATAAAAAATCTTGAAAAAATCAGGGAAAATATTTTTAAATTTAAAAATTATAATTCTTTTTTTTTTTAGATAAAAATAAATTTATCTATTATCTATATAATATAATATAATATAATATATAAATTCTTGTGGTTCATTTTTATATTTATCTAGATAATTTTATTCGTGTTATATTTTTTCTTTATTTAGATACATTTGTAATTCTATTCCCAACACTGTACATGATAAATCATTATGATGGACAATACATTGATACATTTAAGTTTTAGGTGAAATGTACCAGGTTCCTATAGGTTCGGTCACATGGAGCATTGTTGCCGAATGCATCTTTATTAATAAAATCGAGGCACAATAAAATATCACAATAAAATATCACAATGACGTATCAAAATGTTACAAACTTACAACTCGCAATAATATATTGGACCAGACGATGTGGTATGCATATGACTGGATAAAAGAAGAAATTTTTGAACTAGACAGTAGAATTTGATTCTCACTGTACGCAATGTCATCTTGCTGATGTCATTAAAATTTCAAATATACACGTTAAATCATTTACAGTGTAAACACATAGCATTTTAATATTATTTGAAAATTGTTTATACAATGACGTCTAACATTCGATTTTTAAAGGGTTGTGTATAGACAAATTTTAAGAAACTTTAAAATCTAACACTTAAAAAAAATATTTAAAAGCATTATTAAAAAGTTTATAAGTAGTCATATGTCAGAACCAGCTTTGATTATTATATAATCGAGTAACGATATATGTTATCAATTATTACTTATAACGATTTTGTCAAAAAAAAGTTATGCAAACAAACAAAAGGTTTTTTAATGTGCATTTAGGATTATACTTATTATAAATATAACCCTAAATATAAGTAACATATAACATTGAATATAAAATTTGTAAATGAGAATATTTTGTATACAATCTTATCGAGACACACCACGAAAAATAGTTCGTAAAAACAGTTTCTTAACATAGTACTTCAAGTATTTTATCGGCTAGAATAATCGCAGATAAATAATTTTTACACAGATCAAAAACTGACAACATTTGTATTATCTATGTAAATATTCAGCTCATTATGGAATATATCAAAAACTATTTTATTACATATTTTAAATAATTTAAATATTTATTTAAAAAATTAATATTTCGAAAAACACCAATGAAGTTATCTCTCTTAAATAAACTATAAGCTTTCATTGATATATTTTTATCTTTGAAAATCGTTAGTGAGACGTCTTTTTAAGAGGACGTTGTACCTATAATTTTTAAGGGGTTTTATATAGGCAATTTTTCATGAAATTTTTAGAAAAATGTTATTCTAATAATTTGAATATATTTAAAAGTAATTTAAAAATAGTCTTGTGTTAATACCATTGCTATGGTTGTGTAAGTGCGATATTTGTTAAAAAAAAAAAAAAAAAAAACATAATTACACAATTTTAATTTTTAACAATTTGAGAATATTGTAGAAAAATGAAATAAAAATAAATTATATAAAATAAAATTATCTAGCTGATTTTTGATATGTATATTTTTACACGTCTTATGAGTTGTTAAAAATGTATTTCTTTGATTTTTTTCAATAATTATAAATCTTAAAAAATTAGTATATCGTAAAAAGACTACGTAGGTCTACTAGATAATATTAAGTATTAGCTATAATTTTTATTTTGTTCCGTGTTTCTAACATGTTTGTAAGTTGATGAAAATTAAAAATGCTGTTGCAAGTTTTTCATTGAAAATTTGTAGGTACGATGTCCTTTTGAGGGACTACTCCACACAATTCTAAGGAGTATTTTTTAGGCAATTTATTATACTTTCTTTGTACGATTTTGTGTGTTGTGTTGTGTTGTGTAAGGCGTACGTGATCATTAGTATTAGCATTGATTATATATTATTTTTATTATATTATATTATATTATATATTATTATTTATATATAATCAATGGTATTAGTAACCCACGTGCACATCTCAACTATCTATTTTAGAACCAAGAAAAAATGTATATTTTTCACTCAAATAGACTATTCTAATTCCATCAAAACGTCGCAATGAATACATCAATTTTAATTTTGAAAAATATTCTAATTCTTCATAACATTTATGAGGGAATGATCAAAGTATTTTTTAAAAATTGTTTTTATTTAATTAGATATTTATGTTCAAAATGTTGAACATATTTGGAAATTTTAAATGGTTTTAATTATGGTATAAAATATGAAAATGAAAAATGTAGCTCGATCATTCCTTCAAGTAAATAATGAAAAATCTATAAACGATTTCAAAATATTTATCGGAGTACGCATCGTGCCGGACTGTTGGAATCAGAATGAATAGTTTTTGAACAAAAAAATGGTGATGTGGAGACCCGTTAAAAGCATGTCAGTGCGGCCATTTTCTAGAGGTTTTGTATAGGCAATTTTTAAGAAATTTCATGAAAAATAATAATCCAACAATTTAAAAATAGTCTCTACCACTTTTATTGTTGTGTAATCATTTTAATCACATTGTTGTGTAATATAAAATATTTATATGTTAACATTTCGGATATGATCTCATAAGTTCTTTTTATCATTTTCTTATTATAGTTTTTAAATCGCTTTAACTTTTTGTTAAGTAATTAAAATATTTTTGCAAAATCTCTATAAGATCTTCTCCAGAATAAATATTGTTTTCTATAAATTTGAATATAGGTATTTCAACTCTAAAATTAATTTCGTTTGTTTTTCGTAGACAATTATTTTTACTAGGTACTGAAAATCATTGATGGCATTTGGAGGATATCTGCACAAACAATTTTCAATGAAAAACTCATGTTAGAATTTCTCATTTTAAACAACTTACAAACATTATCTAATGCCCTATGTTACCTTTTTCGTTATAAATATATATTTTTTTTAGTTATATTTATATAAATAATTTAAAAAAAAAATAGTTTTTAATAATTCATAAGACGTGTTTAAATGCACATACGTATTAAAAAATGACTATGTAGGGCGCTATATAATATTGATTTTTTTTTTTTTTTTTTTTGTTTCATCTTTCTTCAATGTTTTTAAGTATTGTTATATACTTATATATGAGAAATGCAAAGGTAATATTTTCAATAAAATTGTATAAATTCATAAAAAATAACCACAATGAAAAAATGATTTAGTAATAGGACCAATTATTAGTCATTTTTAAAAAGCACATGAACATTTTTTAATTATTAGATTTTAATTTTTTTAATTTTTCTTAAAATTATTTAAAAATTGTCTATATAGAACCCCTTAAAAATGGCCGTGCTGACATTTTTCTTATGGTACCTAACACATTTATAAAATTTGGTCAAGTGGATTGTGGCCAAAAAATTAATTTTAACCTTTCGGGATTTTATATAAGATCCTAATCTTATTTGTATCTCCAAAAAGCCAAAGAAAGACAAATGCCCCATCTTGTCCCTCTCCGGGTATATAGATATGTTATTCATTATAATTTTTTTTTGTAAATTTTATAAATCATATTATTTTATGGTATTCTAAAGCTAATACGATTGAGGAATACAAAAATAATATTTTGTAATTTAACTAAAAAAAAATTTTGTTTATACCTATTACATATTTTTAAAATAAAAAACAACAATATATCGTTCTCTACATTACCTATATAAAACCCCTTAAAGATGGTCGTGCTCAGGACCATATTTATGCAATGAAAAATAAGACATTTGTACAATATGCAAACAAAATTCAATTTCTGAAAAGTAGATAGTTAGCGAAATTAAGTTCAGTCGGTAAAAATTTACCACGTATTGAGGAGTATTTGGGATAGAGTCCGCGAATTATAAATGTTTTTTGGTAATTCAGTGCAAAATTAGAAAAAAGTTGATGACCTTTTTCTTTTGCTTATTTACCGTTGGAAAATAAATTTTTAAAAATGTAGTCAAATTATAAAAACATCCCTCCCCCCACCAAGAAAAAAAATATATGTCTTCGGATCGCCCCTATTAGGCCCAAAATTTCAAATTGTACTGCGCTCATAAATTGGTAAATCAGGGCCTGGTCGTGCTGAATATTTTGTAGACGTTCTGCAAAAAATAAAACGACCAAAATTCGATTGGTATCTCCTATAGGCGGCGGCAACAGATACAAAACCGAAAAAAAAAAATGAAAATAACAATAATAATAATGGTTTCCAGGGATAGTGATCGGCACAGCAGCCGGCGTGTAATATATTATTTTATGGCGACAGGGGGTAGAAAAGACGCGTAGGTCCGAATTTTTGCCGTAAAACCAGTTTTGAAAAGATGAGCATTGTAGTTGAATTTGGTGAGGTATTTGCTCGGTCATTTTTTTTTTTTTTTTTTTGTATCGGTCGGCCAATGCTGGAATGTGGATGGACGTTCTGTCGTTATTCCATAGTTATTATAATTACATACCTCTATCTATCTAAAAAGTATAAATGTGTATAAATACTTGAAAAACATATATTTTTTTATTATTTTTCTGGGAGGGACAGCACATTTTGTTTCTCAAGAAGCTAAATATATTTTTTCGAAAATTAAAGTTAAATAATTGAAAAAATTTTAAATAGACACACAAACTATATTATCGATGTAATTTACTGCAAGTATCATAAGAAATAATAGATTGCACAATAAATTAAGGATGAGAACTTTAAACTAATGGAGTTCTTTTCGATATGCATATATGTACAGTGTACACACACCTAGAACATGTAAATAAAAACCTTAAAATTTACAAAAATGTTTAAGACGTATATAGCAAAAAAAAAAACCTCCACGCTCGGATATATTTTGGTAATTTATATTCTGTTATTCATAACATTAGAAGAACTGTCGTTATAACTTATAGAGCGCGGAAAAAAACTAAATATATTAAATAAGATCGAAATAATATTTTTATTTGAAAATCAGTGTGCGGATTTGATGAAAATGTTGTGGACTTTTTTTTTTAACTTCCGTCTTATTTATTACAAAATCTTTTTTTATTTTTTACGTTACATATTATTTTATTAGGGCATAATTATTATACATATTATAATACCTCTTCACCACATTCACCACTTCAGAATTTATTGTTTAACGTGAAAATTGATGAACGGTAATTATACGCGATAACCGATTATTATACGGTGAAGTCGGATTTGGCGTGGGGACGGGATCGGCATTTTTCGACCACCAGCTCGCCGCGACGGTTGAAAAAAGCAAGCATTTTGGGTGCCGATTAATATTGTCTCGAGCTAATTTCTCTTCAAATTACACCACAGACATGTAAAATAATTACAACCGTTCACTTTTAAGGGTAATAAATATCTACACCGGTTTACGCTGGAAAATTTCACATTGTGGATCGAGCTGACGACGGTTGACTAGGTGCCGTGATGGCGATGCAATTTGATTATTACCTGCACAGTCGCCGGCTCGTTTGTGGGGGCGACGGGGCGATCGCTCCCCTCTAAAATTGTACCTACCTAACAAATTACTCATTAACGAGTTAGATAAATATTAATTAAAAAAATAACGATTATTTATATTTACAATTTAATACATTTTAAAAGTATTGTTATCGAAAGAGTAAAAAATCGTTTTCCATTATTATGAAAACACTACGAGGTGATCGGTGTTAAAAAATATAATATAATATTGTATTTACACGTACATATAATAGCACGGCTGAAGTAGGTACCCATTACCATTGATTATATATTATATAATATATATATATATAATATAATAATAATAATATAATAATAATAATAATATATAATATTATATAATCAATGCTATTATACACATCTACGCGGTTATTGAGTGTCGAACAGCGATCGGCGCTGGGGTGACGTTGACAATCTCGTCCGTCATAACTATATAATATGTTGGAAACACAAAAGCAAGCATGGGAGTGGAAATTCGGTAATAATACGGTACCCACATGATAATATTGTACGTTCGGTAATAATAAACGTTTCTATATTTATCATCTATTTAATTTATTATTTTATTGTATATATATTATATATACGTATAAGAATTAGTTTTATTGTTTTAAAATGTTCGCCTTTTTTGTAAGGCGTATTTATATTTTTGGTATTAATTTTGATTTAACAAACACCTTTTAAATCGGTACATGATCATTATAAATTGCACTCTACGGTTTTAGCAAAAAAAAAAAAAAAAAAAAACAATAATTTCCAATGGCCATCCCACTTTCAAAAAGCCGCCACTGCCATGTTCACGTCATTATTTATTTTTTTTTCAAATAATAACGGTCGGCCCATAGTTGGAATTCCGATGGAGTTTTCACGTTGTCCCACAGGTGGCGGTGCGCGCGCCGGCCGTCCGTATGCACGACGCCGCGTAATAATATTGTATTTTACAGCACGTAAAACCGTATGGCGTATACCGTATAAACGACGGCGACGGCGGCGGCGGCGGCGGCGGCGACGGCACCGGACGTGCATTCGAAAATCATCGCCGCGCCGCCGTCCCAACGACACGGGGGCACCCCCACCACTTGCTGAAACGTTCCGACGGTGTACGCACAAACACCGCACACGCACGCACCGGGATGCGCGCACGCACGACCGCCGGACAAGAAAGCACGGTATCGTACACTATAAGGGGGAAAAACGAAAAACGGGGGGGAAAAAAAAAAAAAAAAAAACCCAAACCTCCGACGCACGCTCGTAAACACAATCGCATTCGATAACGCGACGACGCGCACACACGCGTACGCGTACGGCCCCCAGTGATCGTCAGGAATTCCGTCCGGCTCCCGACCGTCCCGCCGTGGCCGCCGTTTTTGTCGTGTGCGTACGTCGGCGTATCGGTCGCGTACCAATCGTGTGCGGGGGACACGTACCGACGGACAGTTACCCGCCGATATATTATTATTATTATTATTATTATTATTATCGTTATTGTTGTTTTATTTCGAAATTTACGCGAGTACGAGTGAAAACGGTTAGGTTCGTCGCGCGAACCATGTCCTGTGACGGTGCCGTAGCGTACGTGTGTCATTGGAGTTCCGGCACGTTTCCGCGCGGCACGGCGATCGTATACACGGCGGCGTTCACGCACAAACGACATCAAAGGCCCGTTTGAGAGAGAGACAGAAGGTGAGTGTTGGCCGTCAAAGGCTTGCCGATTTCACTTTGATGTGGTGGCGGTGCGCGTTTTGCCGTTTAACTCGACACCCTTCCGCGCCGCGCCGCCACAACAGCTACCGCGCCACACCAACCCGCGCCGCCCTGCGCTACCGAGCCCACCCCTCGGCTCTGTTTATAATATTAAAATCCCTTTGAAGTCTCCCAGACCCCTATATATATATATATATTTATATTTATATTTATATAATAATATAGGTAAGTATATACGACACACGCAACGCATTTATTTTATTTGTTCACATTGAATATCGTATACAAATGCCCCGACCCCCCTTTGACATCTGTTCTTCCGTAATAATTAATCCGATTTAAATGGCCTCCAACGTACACGTTTAGCTACCCCCCATCGATATACACGTTAACACTTGTCTGCACGGATACTTAAACGCTCGTTCGACCAATTTGTCGGTCATTTGACATCGGACAGTATTTATATCGGGGCAATGTCAAACAAAACCTTTATATAGTCTCAAAAGAGTTATCTTTAGATTCCGCGCGTAAGTGTTTTTACATCATGTCTGTAAACAATAGTTTCGAACTTTTTCCCGTACACACACACAACAATGTAGATTTTTTTTTGTGCTCAAACCATACATTGACTTCATACTTACCCGCTCATAATAGTATCATAATACCTACCTAACTAAATAGGTGTCGTAATTTATCAGTTTTTCACATTATTAAAACAATATTACAATATTACAATACATAGGTAGGTACATTGTATATTATACTTTTTTTTATTCAAATTATTGAAATATTTTCAGAAAGTTCTTATCTCGGTTCTTATTAATCATATCTACTTACCTATACCTATTAAATATTATATTATAGGTTCAGTTATATTCTATGGTACTACCATAAATTGCATTTAAATAAGTTTAATAATTAGGTATGTTTAAATATTAAAAACAATTCAATAACATTTGGATAGGTAGGTAGTATTCAAATATTTATCCAATATTAATAATTTCGAATTATTGTACGATATATAATATTTGTGTTTAATAGTTTAATATTTTTGCGTTCTATTTGAAAATATTACATGTTCAATAATCATCACTAGATTTTAGGAAGTATTTTAGTTTTACCTACCTTGCATCTAGGTATGTAATAAGGTATGTACATACCTACCTACATATATAGTTAACTAAATGCTTTTCAAGATGATTTTTATATGTATCCTTTTTGAACCAACCTAATTAAATAAAATATTCAATACCTACCTACCTATGTATTCTATTTAACGTATTTAAGTTACTTAATAATTAATATGTCAACAATTTATACACTTATAATTGGTAGGGTAGGTTGGTACTTTAATTTTAGTAAAAATACAAAATTTAAACAAAAATTTAGGATTAATTGAATACCTAAGTGTTATTTTGTGTTTTTGTCTGTGTCGTACTCATATCTACCTAATTATTAAATAATTTAAAAACCTTGTTTTCATGGAACTTAAAGAACACATGTTTCAAAATATGGTACATTTTATAGCTTGTAAAATGTTTGCTCATTTTACATGCCTTTTTTTGTTATTATGGGGACACCGGGTCAAGATCATAAAATATGGAACGTTCCCATTTAAAATAAAATGGAGCGTATGGTGTCCCTTCCAAGAATTATCAATGTACCTAATTATGTAGAATTTAATTATTAATTGAATATTTAATATGTTATACCTCGTGTTATACTTAGGTTATATTTTTAAATTGCTAATATTCAATACCTTATGTATACCCAGTTTAATGTGATATTTGCAGGGTCCATTGGTTTATTGGATACAACTCAATAAAATCCTAGCGGATTTAAAAAATATATAGGTACCATTTACTTACCTATTTGTATAAAAGAGGCTTTGTTTATTATTTTACCTGTTGCATGTTAAAAACAAATATGAAGAACAAAATATTTATTTGTAAAAAATAAGTACCTAAGTACCTACCTAGGTCTGCGGAAAAAGTCCTAAAAAAATTCAATAATTTTGATAAATGTATGCAATTTCATAACTTTTAAAAACGTTTATTATAAAAAATATATATATGTAGGTATTCATGGTCGATCGTACCGAGTGACCAGGACGTACAACAAATGATACTATGCTATAAGTACCAAATCTGGATGTGATTTTAGATTATTTTATTTTTATTTTATTCTTATTTTAAAATTCTATAAATTATTTGTTAACCTACTATATTCTTATGTGCATATAGTTACCAAATCAACAATGTTCCTCGTGTTGTATGCTCGAGTGTACACGAGAGATTAGGTGACCAAATATTTCACAAAACGACAAAATATTAAAATTAAAATAAATTAATTTAATCACTTGATTTGGGTTATCAAATTAATTTTATTTAATTTAAATAGTAGACGCACACACAATAAAATAACGGTGTCAGTTTACAAGTACTTAAGGTTTAATATCAAAAATATTCTAAATGTTAAAATATTACCTAAGAGAAACAGCAAGTTCGAAAGGAGCTGTTTAACACGGTAAAAATAATGTCATTATGGACTAAAAATTAATATTACATATAAATTATATTAATAATTAAAATTAATTAAGTACTTTTTATTTAGGACTTTTTTCAGACTTTTTCAACTTATAAACCTGATAAAAATCTAAGAGGTTAAAATAAATATAAATTTAAATGTACCTAGATATAGGGAGAGAAAAACAACATTAAAACTATCTGGTTATACCTAGGTACATACCTAAGTACATTATTTGTATTTATTAGCAAAAAAGTTTTATTGTGTTTTGCTCATATTTAATTTTAAACTTATTGAGATTTCATTAGTTAAGTAAGTACTATAAATTAACTAAGTAGGTACCTATAAGAAAATTTAACGCTGACAGTCATACAGCGGCATGAAAATGGTTACCTATGTATAATGATTTTTATACAGTTGTTTGCTTTAAAAAATTGTTTCTAGAAGATCATTTAGTTGTGGGCAGCCGTGTGTCCTATATTATAGGTACCAAACGGGAATACATTTTTAGGAATGTAATAATAATATATATATTATAATATGGTATAGAGATGAAAATGACAATTCAAATTGTGTGTTTTTTATTTTTGTACGACAATATGATGTTGTAATTTAATATTTCATTGCTTTAATTTAATTAGGTATAATATTTATAAAAAAACACTTAGATTGTTTTACAAATGTTGCACAAAATACCTAACCGATAAAATAATAAATAGCATTGCGGCTTTATAAAGATAGGTGGATAGGTTGGTATTATTTAATTAGAATATTGATGCAAATATTTTTCAGTAGTGATGCAACAAGAACCTATTACTATACATACTAAAATGAATGTACCTACTACCTACATAATATCTACTAAGTACCTATAATATCCTTGTGGCATGTAGGTACTTCAAATTATGTGCCTAATTAAAGTTTAATAACTTTAATATACCTAATAGTAAAATTTATTGATAAGTTGACATTTTTAGTTTAATTAATTAATTAATTGAAAAATTTCAAGTACCTAGTCGATTGGTAAGCAAAAAATGTAGTTCCTGTATCACAAAATATTGATTTGTATTGAAATCTTAATCACTAAAGTGAATTTAGGTACCTATGTAATAATATACAATATTTTCTATAAAAATCTTGTATGTTTTTATTTTTTTATTAGAGGTAGGTATTTCAAATAGGTTTATTAAACTAGCTAGATAACGTTATGAAAACTTCCTAAACTCGCACCTAATAATTAAAAATATTTTTTTTCAATTTCTATTTCAATTTATTTGTTGTACAGATTTATCATTATTATTATTTATTGTAGATACAATAATAATAATTATATTGTAGTAGGTATACTATATAGGTAAGATTTGTCAATTTTTAATAGAAAATGTGTGGCTGTAGATAAACGAATCATATTTACACGAAATCCAGAATGATATAACAGCTCGTATAACAGTTATTACTGGTACACTCAACAATCACTAGTCTGTAATGGTGAATAAAATCAATTTAAATGTGATCAATGCGACTGGTAAACTCCCACTAATTTTTATTGTCATTAATCATGATTATTTGTAATAAAATTTCATCAACATTATTAGCATATAGCAATTGGAAGTAACATCAATAATGGCAATTAGTATAGAAAACTATAAATAACTATTTATTTATTTTCATTAATTGTTTTTAAAGAAGTGTTAACGTCACGAAAATTGAGAGAAAATCAATAATAAATTGTAAATGAGTGGGGAATTCAATCATTCATCATGCATTTCTTTCATATTTTACAAAAAATAAATCTGTTAGTGGTCACTAGTTTTACCAGTTATTTAAAATATATTTTTATTATTATCACCGGTTACAATTTTGAAGGTAATAAATGTTTACCGAAAACACATTTTGAATTCTTTATTAATTATTAGATAGATATTACCTAGTTATTATTATGCAATTTGACATATACATATTGATAATGCATAAGGATGTGCTAAACAAAATAATAAAACAAAAATATGTTATTAGAAATTGTAGTGACTTTAATATAATATAATTATTATCATAATAATGAATTAGATTATGAGTTATGATTAATACAATTTAAAATGTACATTACAATCAAAAAAAAAAATTGGGATTGCAAAATGGTAGCTGTCATTAAAAAAGTTTGAGTATCACTATAGTTTTCATGGCATCTATAACTTATTATAAATTATACTTATGTAGTCATATAGGACATAAGGATCGATGTAGGACACGTTAGGTATCTATTTGAGTCTTATTTCCTTATTTTGCTTTTTTTTTCAACTATTTAGTGTCGGCTACCTTAGTACTGTATTTCCACTTAACTTGATCTCTCTCATTCTCTTAATTTATACTGCCCACCTCATATCACTCATAATACATTATCCCACCTCTTATACGATCGTTCTCTTCCCTTCTTTCTTTCAACATACATTTCCTGTACTAATTTTACCATCTCTGTCTCTTCCCTCCAATCCGAGTATCTACTTATCAATATTATTATTTTAAAACTAGATGGTTAGGGTCAACAGTAATATTCAACTTAAAGTTGATCATCTATTGTTTAGATACCTAACAAATTATTTATCTGAGCCTTTTTGTCTGGAAATGAAATTATAACTAATTAAAAAAATTTACACCAAAACTCCTCTTGACTTCTATACCCGAAAAAATATACACAGACAAAAATATATATATACATCATCTTAAAACTAATACATTCCTCGATTCGCTCAGAATCTAAAGTCAAAAACACGTTTGTTTACTTTTTTGTTCAGTAAAATTTAGGAAATCCTGTAAAAATGATCACTGAATTACCGATACAAAGAATAACAGTAGCCTACAAAACTATTTTGATACCATAGAAGGTTGAGAAACTAAAAGGCAACAGTGTGTGAAACGTGATTGGTCACATGATTTGATTTTTGAAAGAAGAAAAAATAAAAAAGAATCGTCTCTCCGAATTTATCAAACCTTGTTTTGCCTTTGATCTGGGGCTACTTCACATCAAAAGAAACTTTTCCTCTTGATCATTTCCACAGCTACACGTTTTTATTATTAATAATAATACATAGTAAAATATAAAAAATAAAGGAATGAAAAATATTAATAACATCGTTGTCAAAGGTCTTTTTGTTGAGTTATTTATTAAAAAAGTTTAAGTGGTTGCTTTTTGTGAGTTTTCAATATTTTATTGTACAGTCACCTGTTTTTGTGATGTTTAGAAATCTCTTCACTTCCCTTCTTTTATTCTAGCTTACGTGTTGGTCGGCACTCGATTAAAACTCTTTGGTCTTCGTCACATCAAAGGAAAGCGATAAACTTTGAAAACTCCATACACTTTTATTTGGAAATTGATAGACACAAAGTAATAAGGTAAAATACTTCGTTTTATGTTTATCTTTAGAAATCTTGTCCATTCTTGTTTTGTGTTTTTGATTTTTTTTTTTTTTTCGTGAAAAATAATGAAGTTGAATTGGTTTTAGTTTTTATAAAAAAAATTTGGCTACAGTTCAAAGGTTTTTTTTTTGTTAATATTTAAAAGGTTTCCCTCAAGTACACATTTTGGCAGTTTTGCAACAGTAGCTAAGTAGGTATAGTGTGTTTCCTTTTTGTCTTGAGTGTTTACAATTCACTTGTAAACACGATGGCACGGTATTAATTAGATATTATACGTGGAATAAATTATTAATTATTATCATATACCTAGATAAAATTAGTTTGGTTTTTTTGTATTATAGTATTTTACCTATTTTATTTATAGTTTTATGGGAAATTATTTATTAACCATAATTAATTTAGTAGTTAAATATTGCTTTCGTTCAATAGTGGCGAGAACAAGAGGCTCATTTTTTTTTATTATATTTGACAATGCTCGACCTAATTTATTATGTAATTAATATACAGATAACATATTACAATATTTGAACGTCATTTGAAATTGTGCAGGTCTTGGCTACCCTAACTTAAAAAAAATTTGGGTCTAAATCCGAAATTGTAATAACATAGGTACCCTATAGGTATTAAGTTAAAAACAAAGAGATACAATTTTACAATGTTGGTCATGCTAGTGATTTTTTTGACGGGCCATCGAAAATAACGTACATTTCGCTGGCCCCCCCCCTTTCGAATTTTGGGTTTCTGACAGTGTACATTTTTAGTTTGTAATTTGTTTGAATTTGTCTGATAGTTTTCAGAATTTGTTTGACACTCCTACCCCCACTAGATTGAAAAAACCTATATATACCTATATATAAAAAAATACTACACGATGTTTTTATAATCATAAATAAATAAATTGTTTTTAATTA